>CAIGRN010081501.1:0-26765 GCA_903798345.1 Fraxinus anomala
TGTTTGATTCCCATTAAACCAAAAAAAAAGAGTTTTGAAAGCATTTTTAGAAGAATGTGTGGCTAAAAGTTAGGAAAAATATTATTATGTGAATGTATGATTGAAAATAATCATATAGCAAAAATTAAAATAAATTAAAGGGTGTCAAAAGGACTTAATAATCTAGGCCCATACTGCGAATTGTTTTATACCCTAAATAAAACCGAACACTCAATAAATTCGTTGAACATACGGATTCACATCTCTTACAATCAACCCACCCCCCGTTTATTTACTAATTTTAAGCTCTAGCTAGCTAACCAGTTTAAAAACTTCATTAAGTTTTTAACATACAAATTGGCCAATTAACTTATTGGTAAAACTATTTGTAATGAATTTATCAAATAAACCTATGTATTTGATCAAGGTAAGTAAAAAATATAGAATATTTATATTAACTTAAAAAGTTTTCATTCCATTATTTTGCTGAAAGCTTTCCTTTTCTTTACATACACAAGGCTACAAAAGGGAGATGTTTGCTAATGCAAAGCTTTATAGAAATTAACATATAATCAAGACTTCAAATCAAGCACAGATTTCATAGTATTACTAATGCGTTTTTATTAGAATCATCAAACTTTATTCTACCAACTTTGGAGCACAAATTAATTTGGACACTAAAATTGGGAAATATATTTTAAAATTTTTATCCACTTTCTTTCCCCTTTTCAAGAAGTGCTATGGTATAGTTAACCGGGCTCTAACATAAACTGGGAAAATATAAACGGTCAAGGGTTAGTCGAACTGGTGATAAAATAAGCTGAAATAAAAATAAAATTTTGAGGGTGAACCAGGTAGTTTTGAAAGGGGGATGGGGTTGAGACATTCGATTATGATTTTGTAATGGGTTCTAAATAGTTCCAGCTTTCTACATATAATTGGACCGTATTTCGAATCAATTCCCGAGTTTTTCGACATATCAAAAAGTACGATTTGATCCAGTTCTAATAAGATTTCTTATTACTTGCGACGAGCAAGCTCGTGATCTATATTATTGTGTTCTTAAAGTTTTTTCTTGAATTCTATGTTTCGTGCTGCGTCACGGGGATTGTGACGTGAACTTATCGGTGACGGAGTGTGATTACTTCAGGTAGTACAAAGCATAAAATCATATTTTTTATGTGCTCCAAATGCACCTATTTTATTTCATATTATCTCGACATTGTGAAACGTTGGAAATCTTGGTTCATGCAACTTTATTTCTCGTGAGGGAATAAGGTTGCTTACAATATTTCTTCATGTGCATCTATATGTTTTGGTACTTGTATATGGACCATTCTTTTTTCTTAGTAATTCAATTTTTGATAATTCATTTTATTGTCTCATTCATTAAAGTCAGACAATAATATATTTATTATTTTTTAATTTATATATTTATTTTTAAAAGTTAAATTATTCAAATATATTTGATAAACTAATGCTTTTATTATTTGTCATATTTCTTAAATAATTTTAGTTGCCATATTCTATTAGAACTAGTGAAATTTTATGGAATTTTTCATTTAAAGTATTGAATTCTTAAAAATAAAAGATTAAAAGAGGCGGGGCCCTTGTTACCCTTACCCACCCTGGGGCGCCGTCCCTAACCTAAATATTTGATTAAGTGGGTAATCACTGGCTCGTTCGATGCGAGGCGAAGCTCCGTGGGTATCGGGTTTGAAGAGGTTTTTTTTTTTTTTTTTTTTGGCGTCCCTAGTCTCAATTGTGATTGCGAGCCTATTCATTAAAATATCTTACCTTGTGTTGCCAACTTTGGGACGATATTGATGTAACATTAGTCGGATTTCATTAATTGATGAATTAAAAGTCCCGAACATTTCACACCAATATTAATTGATCCAGCCCAATTAGAAAGTATCTTTTTGAGGTTTAACACTTTTATACGTATTGCTCGATTCCCACTTAAGTGTGAGGCTCTCGAATATTGATTTGATCAATGGTTGTGAGTTCTCCTATATAAAGGAGAAACCCTTTGATCTTCGTGATCTTTCACCATTCTTTGTGAATGTTTCTCATGTCTCCTTCGTGATTCCAAGGATTGATCCTCTTCGTGTTGGGGAAGGTGGTTGGCAGTGTGGTTGAGGGTGTTTTGGTTTGTGAAATGTGGTCAAAACTGAACCCTAATTCTCGTGGATCCATTTTTTTTATAGGGAAAGAACCTTGTGTATGGATTTCATTAAATCTGGATGCGAATTCTGTGGTTGAAACTTTGAAGATTGTGGGTAAATTGTTATACCTTGCCATAATAAAAGTAGATTGCGTGATATATATAAATATAAACATGACTAACTTATGTTGAGAGTACTCTTATATATGATTATTTCGAATTTTAGAAATAGAATCAATATCTTATCCATACAATAAAAATAAAATATACTCATAGTCTCAATTATAAACAATTTTCACATTGACTCCTATATCTAATATATTCTTCATAATGAGCAAACATTGGTCCACCATAATGTACTGAAAAGATTAGAGAGAGGGGGGTGGGGGGGTGGGACAGACATCATTTAAGAAGAACAACGTCATAGTCCACTATTTAATTTGTATGAATGCATACACAAATATGTGTCTGCAATATAATCAATTATATAATTCACATAAAAGCTTATGGAGATGAGATATAAAAAGTTAAAACTTTAGCCACTTGAGGGCTTCTTTATTTCAAGTCATGATGCATTTAAGGGCAATCAATGTTCCCCAACCCTTATTTCATACATGGCAACAACCGAGACAAAATACAAATTTGCCATTAGCAGAAAATTAAGTCCATGTTTGGTTCAGCAAAAAAAATGATTAAAATTTAAGTTAAAGTCAACAATTAATTTTAACTACACGTTCTATCAACTTTTATCAAAATTTACTAAAAATCTATTTATTTTTTTTATCTAAAACAAACGGGAGCTAAATAAGTTAGGGTAAGTAATAACCACTAAAGAATTATCACCAAGTAGCTCAAAACTAGGTTAAATTTGAAGGCCATGGAGCCACGATAAATAAGAAAGATTGTGCTAAGTTAATGCTCATTAACAAGATGGTGTTGCTTGTTTGGTCGTCTCTTACTAGTGACTAGCTGCATCGGATACCGAATGCATCTTGTAAATATAGAACTAAATAAATGGCGAAAAAGGAGTGACATAGCTAACCTTAAAAGATTTACGGTTGATAAAAATCAAAACTATAACGGTAAATTATTTTGTAAACCATCTCATTTAAAATCTTAAATTATTTCGTGGAAATCCAATGAGTTTTTTGTCTGCTCATACTACGTTAAACACTTTGTAGATTTCTATTAGTGAAGAAAAAACGAAAGTTTAGGCCCATAGATTTATTCTTAGAGGAAGAAAACAAATTTTCTTACATGGCTAAATTGTAATCCTAATTTTCACCAAGAACTCTTCATTTTTAATTAATTTCCACCACAGTAAGAAATTAAATGATGAGAATCTTGTTCTCATGCAAGTGAAACAAAAATAATTATAATTATAATAATTGAAGTCCCAAAATACTCGAGTGCACCTCTTCAGCATTAACAACTACTGTATCATCAAAGTAAAAAAATAAAAAATAAAAAATAAAATAAAAATTAGTGAATAAATGTCTACAAGAGAATAGATGCCTTCAGAATCACCAATCAGAAAATAGTAAAGAAAAAGAATGTGAAAATGATGAAATTTTCTTGAGATTCTCTAATGTTTAAATCAATGATCACAACCCGCACGAGCCTAAAGAAATTAAATGATGAGAATCTTGTTCTCATGCAAGTGAAACAAAAATAATTATAATTATAATAATTGAAGTCCCAAAATACTCGAGTGCACCTCTTCAGCATTAACAACTACTGTATCATCAAAGTAAAAAAAATAAAAAATAAAAAATAAAAAAAATAAAAATTAGTGAATAAATATCTACAAGAGAATAGATGCCTTCAGAATCACCAATCAGAAAATAGTAAAGAAAAAGAATGTGAAAATGATGAAATTTTCTTGAGATTCTCTAATGTTTAAATCAATGATCACAACCCGCACGAGCCTTTTTCCTTGGATTCCCTTACAGATGTTGGCCAAGAGTCAGACATATAGATACCCACCACCTTACCCCAATAATCAAGCAATTCAGCATTAAAAACATCAATTTTGACAACTTTATTTTCCACAGCGAAAAAGAATTTCATTAAACCACCCGTCTAAAAAGTGTTTAACGCGTTCTTCCATGTCCCAATTGATTGTTTAATAGAGTTGCGATGCACTTAAAGTATAGGGCAATGATGTAGAGGCTCGATTATCACTTGACCTGCTAATGATCGATAGTATTATTCTTAATCTATATTTTTTTTTTTCATTTCAAGATTGGCATGTATACAATTTTCATAAATGGAGTGTGAAAAGAATTGGTCCTGTCCCGGTCCTGGTCCCGGACATTTATATTCTTTGATACTGTCTTTTTAGTGCTAGAAATTGAGAAGAAATGGAGAGTGTGGATTGAGATAGTAAAACAAGAGTGGGGCTGCCATGACCTGCATCAAACTATATTTATGTTCCAATGCTAAAAATTGAATATGGGAAGGCCTTTTTTTGGAAGGCCTTTTTGCATAAGTGATGTTTGAAGAAGACATTACTTCATGCTCGTGTTGGGTGCAGAGTATGTGAAGATGGGACCTTTAGTTGCAGTCACAGTCATCAAATTAGTGCAAAGCTTGGTGATTCTATCCCTTACCCAATAATTCTCCTCATAAATCGGGCTGTCCGATGGCCGATGGACATTTAACAGTGTTGTGTATGTGTCGGTCCATTGCCTTATTTCCTGTCTTAGCATTTAAATACTGGATATAAAACGTCTAAGTTGTAAGGTTACTAGAAATATTTCACATTCAAAAATCGATTGTCACACTTTTTTACCTATTGTTTCTACTATGTGCGATGTAACATACAAAAATGACAGTATTTTTTTGGAAGGACCTTGCAGGCATGCATGTTTTTCAATTTCTTTGCAAGATTCAATGAACATTCAGTGCAGTTCTCAGTTTGCAGACTAGGAGTACATACAAAATTCTCAAGTATTATCAGAGTCGACAGTCGGCACAGTTACTATCTATCAAATTTCGCCTCTTCGGTAGAATAAGTCGAGAAGAACTTAATTAAGTCCTATACTAGCTTGAAAAATAGTCCCATTCTTTCTCTTGATATTGACTTTATCATGCATACAGAATATAAAACACAACCATGCCATCAAATTGCACTCTTTCAAATTTCAAAAAGTCAGAAAACAGTTTAAAGAAAATCACAAAAATTACAAGCCCAGCTAAAAATTTTAGCTCATCAGTACTATTTCCTACACACCAAAAAAACCAGCAAAAATTAACGAAAAAGCTAATTAAAATCTGCTTCAAATTTCTAAAAGCCACTCATAACTCAAGTCTCACACCAATCTAAGATCATCAAACAAAAGTGATATATAAATTACAAGTGAAGAATATTCATAAAGGTCAAGACTAACATACTCTTGTAAATTATGAACAACCTCATTAAGTATCAGCCCGAGATTCCACGAAGAGCAAAATAGAAGAAGAGCTGCATATCCGGAGGATCGAAGAAGGCTATAGGGCTTCTTCGCAACGAACAACTTGTAACTATTCTTTGTTTCTTTGGTGCCGGAGGGCAAGTTGTAATCTCCGGTATTCGGAATCTATCGGCCTTAGGTGTGGAACAAGCACTACTGCTTGACAACATATCAATACTTTGATCACAATCTACGGAGCCAGAATCTATCTTCAACGAATCATTTGACGAGGGTTTGGCCTGGGAAGTGGAAGAAGGCGAAGAAACGACTGAGATTTCTTGATTTTTCTTCGAGTTTTGAGGCTTTTTCTTGAAAAGGGTTCTTCTTGATGATGATTTTCTTGTGCTTCTTGCTCTTCTACAAGATGGACCCATTTGAGGGAATTATAGAGATAAAGTGGAATGAAGTGTTAAGGATATAAACTATATAGACAGAACATTCATCTGAAATCTTTACTGATCGTAACAAAATTTGAAAGGACAGCAAAAAGTGAAAAACAGAATCACCATTTCCAGAAAACTTGTAAGAATTACTTTATGAAACCACTTAATTTTTTGACTGAAAAAGTAATAAAAGTCGAGGGACTACTTCTTTGGAAACAAAGCTGCCAAAAAAACCCTAATCAATCACTACAATCTTGAAATTGAAAGAAAAATAAAATGGAAAACCCAATAAATATTCTCAAGATTGGATCAAGAGAACCTATTTAACAAACAAGAAAATGAAATAATCTAGCTTAAATTTTTTCACTTTTAATCTAAATTGAAAAAAAGAGGAAGCAAAAACACTACAAATAAAATGGTGTTCTTAATGACATATATGGTGAAATGAAAAGAAGAGGGAATAATGGATTCAAATCAAAACCCCTAAGCAACTGGGAGAAGGAGAGGAGGATATGTGTTTCCTTTTGGGTTTGTTTAGGGTTTTGTTTATATGGAAAGGGAATGATTCGGGCAGGTTGCCCTCTGCCCGATAGAGGATTAATAATTAAGAAATGTTAAATAAAGTATGTTTATAGCAAATAAGTATTAAATGGTTAGAATTCAAATTGAATACTTTTGCTTTATCCTTCCTTGGACTTAATTTGAAATGGTATAGATAAGTTCAATTATGTGGCCATAGTTCAAATTTGTTCAAAAGGAAGAGTCTACCATTTAATTTCAATTGATTATGACTATTCTTACCTATTTTACAATAATATATTTAATTCTTAGAGCATATGAACAATATCAACCATTTTAGTAAATCATCACCAAAGAAAAATTCATCCTAAAATTGATTTGTTATGTTGAGATTTCCATCGATTATGTAACTTTTATTTTTTGAAATAAAATTCGTAAACTGTTGCCGATATATTGATAGAAATTTTGAATTTATATTTTGTGAAATAAAATCCGTAATTCTATCGATGACACTAATAAAAATTTGTATCCATGATGTCGCATTTTTTATTGGGAGTATTAACTACAATAAATAACACATTTATTATGTACTTTTCTTTTCAATAGGGATGACAACGGACAAGCTGGGGAGAGATGGGTTCCGTGGATTCGTGATGGAGTAATGTTCCCCATTCTAACCCCGTTTACTAATCGAGACAACGCATTGCTGGACGAATATGAATGAAAAATTTTCGCCATCTTTACTTTAAATCTATGTTTTTCTTTCTAGTCTCATACACTAAACATGCAATCAAATTTGTAATTCCTCTGAGGAAATTGCTGTAATATTTCATCCATAATAAACGAAGAAATTGGTTTTTTTTTTCTTTTTTCTTTTTTTTCAGTAATTACTAAGAAGAAATTGTAATTTCAAAGATTGTGTAGATAAGGATCAACTCCCGACAGGTATATCCCCAGTCCTAGGAAAAATTAATAGGTAGCTAAAAGTCCAGATTAAAAATTTGAATGATTGTATATTAATCAAATCGAGGCCATTTTTGAATAAATATATAATTTCTATTATCTGATTGACATTTTCTTATTCATCTAATGCATTTTTTTAATATTCAATTTTCGGGACATTTAGAACATTGGATACCCCGAAAAATAAGGTAAAATCTTAGCATCTGCCAATTACACACGTTCAATTCACTGAATTTCTTGAGCTTTGGGATGCAAAAAGTTCAAATAGACAGAATAAGCCCAAATTTGTAGCATTGTCAATCTTCACGTGTCTTCCTGAAACATTTTTTTAACAATCATGGTACAAATATACACCAAGTTCAACAAGTTGTCACGTGACAAACTGTCATTTGACAATTTTAAAAAGTAACAATTTTCCCTCCAATTATTTTTTAACAAAGTGTCAGACGTGATTTACACTTTAAAGTGTATAAATGAGATTTCCCTTTTTTAATTAAGATTTGTGACCATGAAAATGATTTTTTTAACTGAAAATCTAAAAAGCTTGTATTTTCCACAATGAAGTCCATATTCCTTACCATACTTGTAGACTATTTGGGCCTGGTGGCCCACCCGATCCAGGCCCAACACAGATATTCAAGGTATGAAATATGAATACGACTAGACAAGATAATGAACAACATTTTAACATCTTTCATTTTTAATACCGTCCGAAGTCGAACATTAAGCCAAAATAAGTTGTGGGTTCAAATTATAGAACCAAAATAACTATTTCCATGCTAAAAGAATGCATATGCCAATCAAATGTCATATTATAGAGGCACTTGTACATAGCAGCTGCAAATAAGTATCAAAATTCAGGGAATCAGGGTAATGGCATCACTTTTAATTCCACCAAATTTCCAAGTAATCTTTTAATAAAGGTTCAATATTAAGGATATCAAAGTACAGAACAAAAAATATCGAGACTGAAATTTTCACCATCCTCTTGAAACTACTTCATTCATCTCGTCAACTGATGATGGAAATAGCTCTATATAACGACTCCCAAAAGTCATCCTATCCTTGGACAATGCTGCTTTTGCGTCGTCCACACTAGCAAACTCCACAAAAGCTTCTCCTGTGGGCCTTCCATCGTAATTGTAGGTAATATGAATTGAATCTTCTGACAAAGAATAATTCTTAAAGAAATCGATTATGTCATCTTTGCCAGCTGAAAATGGCAATCACCTCATTCGCAATACAGATGTTGGTTCAGTTAGTTGATTCCCCTCGTATGATTTCGCAATAACCTGATAAGGGTCATTGGCACCTTTATTAGACTTCAAATATAGAACTCGGTTTTGCTAAACAACCTTACAATCAAGTCTACACAGGAATGATACATACAAGGGCAATTAAGATTCCATACATTTTAAGAGAACGGTACTCCTCCGGAAATATTTCTTCCACCAAGAGAGACAGAATAAGGAATGACCGAGGTGCTCGTGTAGAAGGCCTCCTTTACAATGGATTAGGACCCAAAATGTTTCGGGTTACTGATCATTTCACAATTAAAAATCCAAAGTTAAGGAGCAGAGACAATTTTGGATGTTGCAATACCTTAACACATTTGTTTAGTTACAATATCCAGATATACTAAATCAAAGAATGTCTTAAAGTGCAGACATGCATATTCTATCTTTAGTTTATATTTTACATTATTGCCAAACCATAAACCCCAGCCCACCACATCTACCGCTAAAGAAACAGAGGGAAAAAAATATAGGCGGATAATGTTTCCATGCGTTGTCTCATGTGGCAATGCATTGACAATTCCCCCAGGAAAAATGTTAAAATAAAATGTACAACCTTTAGTCACAAAGGGAATTAAAATTCAGATGAATTGATGCAAATAAGTTCGCACCCACTACATTGTAGAAGTGTCTGTGATTCATATGAATTGATGCAAATAGGTTCGAGAGAACACAACTGTTTGTCCAGCATTTATAATGGTCTAATTATGATAAGAGTGGACTGCCTAAGACAAGCCAAGGCTTTTGCTAAACTGATATTAAGCCCTGTTTGGTAGAGATTTTTTAAAACTAATATTTTCCAAACTCATTTTCAAACACATTTTCCCAATAAAATAATTTTAAAGATAAGACTTTTCCCTAGCTTTCTAACCACGCATTCTCCAACAAAATCACTTTTTACAAAATCTCTTAAAAAATCCACATCAAAGAGGTTCTAAATTTGGGAGCATGACTTTGTATGTTACCAGTATATGTAAACCAAAATAAACGAAGACATGATTAATAAGAACATCACCATCAGCATTGATTTCATACATCATATTATGTCATGATTACTAGGGAAATGCAAGCACTAATTTGATATGTAAAGACAAAATTTCCAAATGTGAAAAGGACAAAAGGAGTAAATGGTGTTATAAGCAGCCGAAACAACATAAAAGGAATTTAAAACAAGGTGAATGGGTAAAACAACGTAATGGTGTTATGGAGAGCCACAACATATAAGCTAATCATTATAGAAAAATATATAGCAGCCAAAACAACATAATATGTTCAAACTAGCAATGTTAAGAAACGACGACTCCCGGGGATAGTAAGCCATAAATAGAGAAGGAGAAATAAAGTAAAAGATAGTCCACCTGCCCCTTGAAGCTGATTCTTCCAACTCCTCATGTGATGAAGGGAAGAGCTCTATATAACGATAGTGTAGGGTCATCCCATCCTTAGCCATTGCAGCTATTGAATCCTCAGGACTTGCAAACTCCACGAACGCTTCCCCAGTCAGTCTTCCTTCTGAGTTAGCTATCATATGAATTTTCTCTTTAAAAAGTACAAAATTCTTAGAATTCCATAATGTCCTCCCTGCGGCATTGAATGGCAAACCCCTCAACCGCAACACACCTTTATATTCAGCCAAGTCCTTGCTCTCACCATAAGATCTCGCTCTCGGGGCACCACGACGAGGCGAACCACCTTGAGCATCAAAAACTTCATTTGCTATTGCCTTATAGTACTCATCCTTCCTGCTTCGGAAGACTTCAACATATCTCCTACCAATATTTTTCCTATTTCTCTGTAAAGCAAAATCGATTTGAAAAGGATAACCCAAAACGCAATAAGCTTACCCAGTGAACTTGCCACCCTTGTGGACAATTTAGACATCAACAATGTCTAAACCATGGAAGAAATCAGCAATTTCAACTTCTGCACAATCGAATGGAAGACCTCGAAGTCGGACAACAGGGAAAGGTGGGGGAACATATGAATATGCCGGAGGCGGTGGAGGTGGAGGTGGAATATTGTACATAAAGAAGAATTGAAACTGAACAAGATTTTGTAAGAAAATGATTTCTCTTTTCAACACGAGAAGAGAGTCCAAGTCTTATTATATTTATAGACTTTGTTACAGTAGAAGATAATACAGAGAATGGAAAAACAAGATTTGAATCAATCAATCCTTATTTTTGTGCCGTCGCTTGCCGTGAATGAAGGAGATAACTGCTTTTTTTCTGACTGACCATTTTTACATGATTGAGTCTCAATACAACCCCTTGAAATACTCTCATGATCTGCTATATTAGGAATAACAACCATGACTTGATCAGCTTCCTTATCACTCCATTTATCACCCTTATCTCTCCAAACTTTATCCCTACAGCTGGTTGACTGAAGATGGTTGTTGGAAGTGTGATCTTGCTTAATACCCTCCCTCAAAATGTGCCGAGGTTGAATGCACAATTTGCCACGGAAATGATGTAGAGTGGCCTTACATAGCGGTTTTGTAAAAATGTCAGCAAACTGAAGGGAAGAGGAGACATGATGAGTAACAAGGAGTCCCATTGAAACTCTTTCACGAACAAAATGGTAATCTAATTCAATATGTTTGCTACGAGCATGAAAGACAGGATTGACAGTCATGTGCAATGCACTCAAGTTATCACAGAATAGTATTGGTGGACGGGATTGAGGAGCCCGAAGATCGCGTAAAAGAAATGTGAGCCATGTTAATTCGGCTGCTGCATTGGCCATAGCACGATATTCAGCCTCAGTACTCGAGCGTGAAATTGTTGGTTGTTTCTTAGCACACCAAGAGATAATGTTTCGCCCCAAAAATGTGCAAAAGCCCGTTGTTGACCGTCTTGTAGTAGGGCCTGCCCAATCTGCATCAGAAAAAGCAAAAAGATCAAGTGTAGTATCTCCATTTAGATGCAACCCTAAAGTAATAAACCCTTTAACATCTCTCAAAATACGCCGAACCATTTTCATACTAGCAACAGTTGGTGATTGCATAAATTGAGAAACATAGTTAACACTGAAAGAGAGATCATGTCTTGTAAGTGTTAAATATTGTAAAGCACCAACAATGCTACGATAAAAAGTAGGATCGGAGAATGGAGTATCATCATTAAGACCCTTGGTTTTAGACTCCATTGGCGTATTCATGGGTTTGCAGTCCAACATTTGAGCCTTGTCAAGAATAGTTTGAGCATAGTGAGTTTGAGAAAGATGCAGAGTGTTGGTATATCGTTGAACTTCTATGCCAAGAAAGTGATGTACTGGTCCAAGATCTTTCATAGCAAATTCAGAATGCAAAAGTGTAATAAAGTCAGCAAGTAACTTCGAATCAGAACCTGTCAACAACATATCATCAACATAAAGAAGTAAGACCAATGTGCCAAGCGAAGAGTGAAGGATAAACAAAGACGGATCAGCCAAACTACAAAAGAACCCATGTTTAAGCAAAAAGGCGCTAAAACGATCAAACCACACCCCAAAACCCAAGCTCTGCAGCCATTGGAGCAGCCATTGGAGCAGGCCAAGGAAAAGAATAGGTACATTTGAAACACTAAAATAAAAGTCTGTATCAATGCTCTTCACTAATACAAACACACACACACACAAAAAAAACCAAATTCATGGGGAGCATCGCCGAAAGGTTTGTGTAAAGACCTGGTCAGCAGGAACTGCAAGTTGTTGAGCGCCCATTATGCTTGGAACAAAGGAAAATATTGGGAATCAATATATTACACCTGCAGAAGAAATGAATTGAAGCAGTAAGGTCAACTTATCTGGTGAAAGTTAAAGTGATCTCTAAATGACCTCTCAGAAATGTGCTGAACTATTGACAATTTAATATACTTGCTCCCATAAACTCAAACCTTAAAAATGAAGCAAGCGCTTTAAAATATACATCATGCAAATACTCGTAGAAACTTGTGTCATGAATTTGAGACTACTTATAAGTAATATATGCTACAAAATCACATCCAAATGTTTGTGCAAAAGTAAAATTATCTCTAAACATTGATGAAGGCATACCATGTGGTCATAGGCCCTGATGGAAGCATATGCATCTTACATAGCCCCTGTTTGACACCCATTTTGGGTGAAAAAAATTTTTTGGAATAGTGATTGATGGAAGATTGCGTGGTTAAAAAGTAAGGAGATTTTTTGGGTTTATGTGTAATATTATTTTATTGATAGAATGTGGTTAAAATGAAAAAAGAGAAAAAAATGAGAAATAGAATGAAAAAAATGGGTTTCAAACAGGGGCATAATATGGTTAAGCCCAGGCACCGCCTTGCATCAGAATCTCAGCTGTTAAATGTTGAATTTAGCATGTGATAGTAGAATATCATGTTTAAGCATCACTAAACATCATTGATTGTGCAAGAGCCATCCTTGCTCGAAGCTGCAAGATGAAATAGAGAAAAAGCTTTAGCTACCATTACCAAACCAGTAGAACTTTTTTAGAATGCCCTTTGCCTAGGGTTGAAATGCAAATTGACTTGTTTAAATTTTTTTTTTTTTTTTTTGTCAAAATGCCTCTTACTTAATGAAGTGCAAAATGTTAAGCATACCAAAGGTCTTCCTTGTGAAGTCACACTTAGATTTTTCATTCTTTTTCCTTGTACAAAGAGGAAAATAAGTAATCATTGGCTACCGTCAAAAGGAATCATCTGCAAACCAAATTGAGAAGAACATGGCTATTTATGAAGCCACGATGTTGACGTTGAACAAATTTTGGGAGTGCAAGAGTATAGTTAGAAAGGTGAAAACTCACATATCTGAGCATCGAGTCTGATAGAGTTGACAAGTTTAGGCACATCTAGACATTTTATACTTCTCCTCTCCCTCTTATCAATTTTTGTCTATGAATGCTTAGAAAAACACACATCAGACTCCAAAAATCCATTTTTCTAATCTTCCATCCCTCCAAAATGATCCCCTACACTGGTCGTATGCACATATGTTTATTCAACAGTTTTCTTTTTGGTCTTCAATTTCCTTAGAAGACCGACAACGGGAATGGGTTAAAGAGCAATTATTTTTCCGTCAAAGTTGTAGAAGAACGTGAGCATAGACTGAGAATGGAAAATTTTCTATCTTCAAACCAGGACAACTTAGGGTTATTAATTCTTTTCAAGAAAGGATGACTCTTTAAATAAAGCTTTAAAGGAGAACTTTCAGTTTCTCACTACTTTTGTCCTTTAGATAATCTCCTCTACCAAAAATCATGAATTCAAATACCATGCATCCAAGAAATTTGTTTCTGACCTTTACATCCAAACAAGGATCATTGACCATAATCTTTAGCTGAGAGACTATGCCACCATTCAGCAGTTTTATAACCCGATGACATGCACCTGGACTGTTTGGAAATGTAAGATTTACAAGAGCCCAAACAGCAGCAATCCGTAATTGGCTGTCGGTACTCAGCAAAAACTTGATAAAAGATGTTGGAGTGTCATTGCAAAACTGTGGGAAAAGTTGGTTCATGGCTGCTTCCTTCTGGATCTCATTCCCAGAATCCACGTTGCTGAGCACATACATACCCTAAAAAAGAAAATGTTAATCTATTACAATTCATGATAGAGCAATAATTATTTTCTACTCAGATATTTCAACATGAAAAAAGCTTCTCGTTTCACAAGAAAAGGTGGAACTAGAAGTGGGAATTCCAATTACAAATGAAGATTATCAATGTAATTTCATTTTTCTTTCATTCTGATATTTTTTCCTTTCCTTAAGCATATACATGGTCTGTTGACTTTACTTACCTTACAAGTTCTCAGTGCTTGGAACTTAAATTTACATTTGGGTTAATGAAACTAAAGGCTAGAATCACTTACTATAGATGATGGAAGTACTATAGCTTAACTTTAGAAAATCTGGTGACAAGTTTAATTTCCAGAGTCTGTGATTGAAATGTCCTATGCATACTCATAAGAAAAAATTGGGTTAGCTACTTCCAAGTCTCTTGAAGTACTTCAGGAGAAAAGGAATAGAAGATAGTACAATTTGTCTTTGACTTCAGTACTATATAAAGTTTAAAAGATACGAGACTTCACAAATTCAAGAGCATTTGCTTCATCCCTAAAGTTTAAAGGGTAAACACTTGACTGAGAGAGTTTCTTACCCAATTATCCTTCAAAAGTTCAAGGTATACCATCCACTCACAACAACTCTACATGTAAGGTTCTATAGACTCTATATTAGATATTTTTATATTTATTTTGTATTTTTACAATGATGACAAGCGAAGTCTATCATCAGTAAATATGGAGTCAGCTATATAAATTCTTCAACACCAAATTTTGCTCTGTTCATTGATATATCTTCGGAGACATCTAAACAACTACATCCTTAGGCAACTACAGCGTGCTATGTTAGTTTTGCTCTACCTCTTATGGACGGGACCTTAGGCTGATGCAAAACATGACCCAACCACCTAAGTTGTCCTTTTAGTTTATCCTCAATCAGCTTTACCTCTACTTACTGGCGTCTATTCTCAATCATTACCTAATCAACTATAGCTAGTCTGCACATCCATCTTCACATCATTCAACTTATGGACATCCTTGTTCATTTATTCGTATTTTTATTTATGAAATCGCTATTACTTCTTTCTTTGTAGTAATGATGATCATGGCACTCAACCAATTTAGTAATACAGAACTTCATATCCAGGTCAAAATAATTGAATAAGGACTTCAACTTTTGCAGTGCTGTGCAATTTTTTTCCAATAGCATGCAGGAGAAGACCAGCCTCAGCAAAAACATACTCGACAGAGTCTGGAAGACCATCAACGAGATTACGAACAAAAGCCAATGCTTGCTCTTGGACAGAAGCCACAGGGTCTGCCATGACCAATACAGTTGCAGATTGTGAATAGAGTGTCATATAAAAAAGCTACATTTCTAATACAACATATGCAGCAATCACCACAGATGAGGCTTGTTAATGTCGGCATTGTTAGTTCCAAGAGAATTTCTTCTTTGCATCTGTTGTTTACAAGGAATGCCAGATTCCTTAAGGCCCATATGGCATTCACCCTAATAGCTGAATCCATTGATTTTGACAGCTGAACCAACTGTTTTAGGCCTTCCTGCATGAATATTGATTTATGTGCTGTAAAATCAATTACCATGTTGCTGATAGCACCCAGAGCAGCAATCTGAAAAATTAAGGATTTAAGATATTTATGAGTAACCTACTAATTAAATTGAGAAACATAAAGGAGACTTGTGCTTATAAACAAAATGTAGTAATTTGTTTGAGAACAGCAGAGATAATTGAAGTTGATGACAAACATATCAAGTATTGGAATTAACTAAAAGACATCTCATTAATATGCTCTGTACATCAACTCGAAAAGCAATTAAGACCCTATTCAGCACCTCCTGCAGTGTTATACTGTACTACGCTATATAGCAGTAAAACTCTACTACTTGGCAATGTTAAGCCCTTGTTTGAGCCCAATTTTGAGAGAGAAGATGCATTTTTGAATAGCGATTTTGAGAGAATGTGTGGTTAAAAATTAAGAAAAAAATTTCGATTTACATGTAATAATTATATATATATATATATATATATATATATTAGAATGTGTGATTGAAAATGAGTTTTGAAAAAAATTAATTTAAAAAAAAAAAGAGGCTCAAACAACCCCTAAATTGAAAATCATCATAACCATTCTTTGAACCAACATTCTGTACGCCCAAATACCCAACTCTTTCAAAGCTACTTTAGTCTTAATGCATAACAAACCATGTGAGAGCCAAACAAAGCTTATATGCTAGTTTGGCAAGGCTTTTGCTTTGTAGTAGAGCTTCCCGAGAAAACTACCTTTTCTAGAAGAGCTTTTAGAGGGAGCCACATTAGGTCATCTTCTTTTATAAAATTAACCAAACGGGTCCAAAAATAACTTTTGGATCGCAAAAGCTCATTTTGGCTTCTCAAAAGCGTGCTAAACGGGCCCTAAGACAAGCTTCTTTGTAAGTTTATAATCGAGACCGGAAACTCGGGGAAATAATTAGGCAGATGTTTAATGAGATGTTGTAGAAAGCATTAAACATGTAATCTCGATCTAAATTCAACGTGTTGGTTTTACTTGGCACAACTACTTCATAGTAGAGATGTATGATAACAAGCCTAAAGCGGGGTCAAACAACTTTTCCAATTTTAAGCATTTGGAAGGAGATAAACAAGCCAGCAGCCCTTCAATGGAGTATAAATTGGCTAATGTAGCCTAATTCATGGGCAAGTGTAAATAATCTAACCGAACATACCTCCTTCGTATCGTGTTATACTAGAAATCTGAATAGGGATTCGAACTGTTACTAAAATCCAAGGCAGATATGTTATAACAGAGAAGGTGCAGAAAGCATAAAACATGCTTCGATCTAAAATTGGACATGTTGGTTTACCCGGCACAACTATTTAGGAGTGTAGAAAAGCGTGATAACAAGCCTAAAGTGGGTCACGTGACTAAGCATTTAATAGGAGATAAACATGCCAACAAGACTGCAGGCCGCAAATGAAGTACTATTAATTGGCTATTATGGAATGACTGGTGAGACTTGTACATAATCTAACCTAACATATCTTGGATAGTAAGGTATTATAATAGAAATCTATACCCGGATGCTAAATGTTACTAAAATCTAACTACAAGCTTCCATGTTTTCCATAATTAATTAGCCTTTCATATTCTCCCAACTCGTAATGAGCTCACTACGACTTTTAAACACCTTAATCCCAACCCTAACAAATTCTCTCTCCCATGCTCAGTGAAGACCACTCTTCCAAACTGCACTAGTAGATGCCATAACAAAATCAGTGATTTGTCATGCACAATTTTTAGGTGTGTTATATTTATTTTTTTCACCATAATTTGCTACGACTGATCCAAACAGCAACCTTAGTCCACCTTTTCCCTGTTGTCTTGTGGTAATAAGTGCAAGAAAAGTATATTCTTATGCATTATCAAGTACGAATGGAAGTTCAATGTGGTAGAGAATCAAGTAAGGGAATGGACTCAGAAGGCAAACAGTGATCGTCTCTTTGAATCTCAATTATGAAAGACTAAGATTTTTCCTGATGTTCAGAGATGCTAAATTGATGTTCAAGAAAAGTAGAAAACTATGAATCCAGTGGACTTAAATTGTATATGTTACACACTTTCTCAAAATTTTTGGAAATGTTTCCTTGTAAGAAAATAGAAAGTAATTGATGTGGAATTTGGTGTAGCCAATTTCTTATTTAGTTTCATTACGATTTTCATTAGATCACAATACATGATTTTTATGGTTATATTTTGTGGCATATGTGACTGGAAAGTGGTACATCTCTTTCATTATGTTTTTATATGCCTAAAAATGCACAAGATCCAATTCTCCATCACCACATGCTTGCATTATGGTTCTGCTTTTAAGTCAGGTATTCACACTAGTCCTCGAAAAGCTAACGTGACTTATTGAAGATGAAGTTCCATGGTGCATGATGGTGACATTTTAGTTGGCGAGACAAAAGATGAATTAAATTGCAAGTTAGAACTTTGAAGGAGTACTTTGGAATATGAAGGATTTAGGTTAGGTAGGCATAACACACGCAGTGCTAGTTTAGTAGAACAGTAAAACATCTCTATAGCCATAATGTTAAGACTAAACAAATTATATTACCATGAGGAGGTTATAAATTAATCGAAGGTGTAGTTACAAAAATTATTTTTTTAACTTAGGTATCCTTAGTGCAAGTCAAATAGAGGTAAGATGTGCTCTACATTAATAATTAAATTAATGGAGCATGTTAAAAACAATGTATAGACATCGATAAAATATATAGATGTAGTTTCCAAAAACTAGTATATGGTATATATGTAGTTTTGACAATATACAGACATTTTAACATTTAAACCCTGTTTTGCCCTCATTTTCAAAAACTAATTTTTTTCTCAAACTCATTTTCAACCATACATCTTATAGGACACAATTTTTGTGACTTTTCAACCACACATTTCATTAATTTTATCAAAATTTACTAAAAATCTAATTTTTAGCTAAACTATATAGGGACTTAATATAGCATAGCATATATACTTTTTATCCCAAATAATTTTAGAAAAATATTTTATTTCATCTTAAACTTTAAATGTAACATATGATATATATTTTGATAATAATTGGAGGCAAGTCCCTTAAGACAAGACCTATAAAAATTATAACTTATAATAATGTGGAGTTTACTCTATTTTATAATTGGCTCAAGTTTGGACCAAAATTTCTTCTGACTACACGGAGGTTATTCCTATAGAGTGTATTACTAATGAGAGGTGTCTTACTATAATACGAATAAAGACAATAATGAAGTTAACAAAGGATCATGTTGTACCGAAAGTGATTGTTTCAAGTATCTAGTACGCTTATTGATAAGCATAAAAGTTACACGTATTTTACAACTTCGTGACTAGGACACACAATTACAATGAGAAAGTGCAAGGGAGAATGTCTTAAGTCGGAGCACGCGGACAATTTAAAGTGCCAAAGTGTGACGAAGAATCTTCTAATAGACAAATAATTATTTGAAAGGTTATCGAGTCCAATGCATTCATATTTCAATATGAACTTTCCTATATAAGATTATCGGTATTTTACTCAAGCCTAAAAAGCTAAGAACTTTTGCAATCCTGTAACAAAATGTGTTGCAAAATTGGAAGATTGCTCTAGAGAAAATTTTGCATGAGCAAAAAGAAGGCCAAAAATTTTCGCACATGCAAAACTAGAATCATGTTGTCCGAGTTTGGTTCAACTTGCATGACTTCGAAGGTATTTGAGCATGTTAGTGGCATGGATAAGATTTGAAAAACATAGAAGTATATATACAATAAGTCTTACACAAAAATGAGGGAAGTTTATCACATATTCATAGATCTAGAATAGTTTTGACTTAAAGATTACACGGAACACTTTTGACTCGGATTGTTGGAGAAAAGCTAGAAGATTGCAAAGATAAATGAGAAGTTGGAAGTTTTTACAACGAGATTCGATGATACATCTTCATCCTTTTCCCTTTTCTTTTAATCCGAGCGATGTCGATTTATTATTTGTATTAGTACTTGTAATTTAGACACGAGCTAAATTTGTTAGTTGGGGCATCCAATTTAGAAAATTTGATTTCTATTATCATGTTTTGACGCTAAAGTACAATTTTTATGCTCAATTTTCACTGTTGATTTTAACCCTTTCGAATGCCTTATCAACGTTTGAATGATTTGTCACCTATATTGAGGATGAGAGGTAACATACGCATTTTTAGCTCTTAATCATGAAAACAATAAATTTGGATAGAAATCGAGATATAATTAAGTAATTTACAAGAATTTCCTTTATATTTAATGAGCT
This sequence comes from Fraxinus anomala, assembly GCA_903798345.1. Classification (NCBI taxonomy): domain Eukaryota; kingdom Viridiplantae; phylum Streptophyta; class Magnoliopsida; order Lamiales; family Oleaceae; genus Fraxinus; species Fraxinus anomala. The sequence continues at coordinate 20,165 of CAIGRN010081501.1, forward strand.
TTTGTATATCATAGTTCAGATAGAGATATGGTGAATTCGTATATAGAAAGTGGTCTTGGCTCTACAAGAACGAGATTGTTAAATAAGTTAACGAGATTCAAATATCCGCATGAACGCGTGATATCAGAACTAGGTAAAAGGAATTAAATTGGATTAGGTACGATGAAATCGTGCACCCTAACGCCTTAATTTCCTAGAGTTCTCCAAAGTCAATCTAGTTAGTTAATAATCTTGCTTTTAGTTAGGTTTTATTTTCAAATTTAAAAAAAAATATTTGATTCTTCATATAAAAGTTAAAAGAGATCAATTTCAATACTAATAACAATCCTCACTAGATGATACTCGAGACTGTCGCTTTATTACTTGTTCAATGTGTACACTTGAGGATTCAGATCACAACAATTATTAACAAAGAAGGAGAATTGATGATCATGTAATGCATGAGTAGAGCAAATTGTATGAAATTGAGACATGCTATAAAGATTCTATGCAATAAGTTGATTCCTTTACATGACAGTGATTAGACTAACTATGTTTCATAGGCTTAAGTATTAGCTTCTTAGAAGTCAATATATTCATAAGATGAATGTAGTAAAAATGGGCATGTTAAGATCAATGGCGGTCATGTTATGATGAATAAGATAAGACAAGACAAGATATGAGAATATAGCTAATAAGTGGAGGTTGCAGTGATAGAGGATAAATTTAGAAAATGAAGATTATTCATGTCTTGCATCAACCTAAAGAGACATCAATTCATGAGTGACACGATTTCAATACCATATCAAAGAACCCAATTAGGTTTTATTAATATGTAATGGGTTCGATGATAATTTATGGCTAATAATGAATGAAAAAGGTAAGTTTTATTAAAATAAATAGATTTCAATTAAGTCAATCAATGAAATATGAGAAGTTTAAAGAGAAAGTGGTTCCCAATGTAATTTAAGAGATGCGTACACCTCTCTTTTTGAAGCGTACGCCTCAATCACAGAAGGCATAAGCCTCATTCTGGCCCAAAAAATTCCCGCCTGAGTAGCACATTTATAATAAACCATGAGTTTACTCATAATAGCTAGCAATCGCGTTAGTACATTTCGTACGTAGAGCCCTATATTAAAGACATATCAAAGTACTTTCGAGGAGCACAATTAGCATTTTTTTAAAGTATGATCTTATAAACAAGCAAGGAAAAACATCCAAGTTTGAATGCAGGTTACTGAAATTTTACCTCCATTATAAATCCACACATGATAATTAGAGCGTTATAAATATCACAGCGTGCCAGTTGATACTTGCCATCACTTCTTGCTCAAAAAGCATTTAGGAACCCATAATATAAAAACGCGTGGTTGAATCTTAATTATACTCAAGCATGCAATATAATTGTCATCATCAAAGGCTCTTTAAGGCTTGCACCTTGAGACAGCCCCATGAAAGACTTCAATTATATACTTGTGCTTGAATGCCATTTGTGATTTGTCAAGGCCTACACCTCAACTTACTGAGAATTACGCTCAAGCCCAAGCCTTAAGGTAGATAGCAGAGGAGCGCACTCATTTGTGATGCCTTTTGTGACATTTTATTACTGGCCTAAGGTTTTTCGAGCTATTTTCTAATATCCAAAAAAGCTTTATGAGTTCTCTTATTTTCCTTTTTATTTCTTTACATGGATTGGGACAGAGAGAGAGGAGGAGGAGAAACCAACATTTCAACTCGAGGATGACAATGGAGAAGAAACTGACAATGATGAGGACGGTGAATCAAATAGGTCAATGACTCTCCTAAGATTATATTAACATTGATGATATCAAACACTTTTCTAAGTTGACACACTTCTAGTAGTAGACAACAATTTTGTTATATAATTACTAATTAGGAAATTATTATTTGCTACTTTATTGATATATTTTATATTTGCTTTTAATTTAAGACTTTTAATTTCTGTTAATTTGTTTCATTATGAATTTTCATTATTGTTTGTGGTTTATTATGAATAAGTATTTGTAGTTATATATTTTTATGGTTAATTGGTTTGTCTTGAGAGACTTGCACCTCAAAATGCCTCAAGCCTTATGCCTCACCTCATTAAGATCATGATTGAGACTTTTTAAACATTATCGTAATGAGCATCTTCAGCTCGGCAGTATGGAACATTACCTAATAGATTTTTTTCATTTTTATTTAACATTCTTTCACATATTTTTAGAATCATATACATTTTCTTAAAGTATAGTATAGCGTACAAGAAGTATTTCCCTATACAATCCATCCAAGCATATACTTCTATAGTAAAACATGCTATGAAATATACCATGCATTCTTCATTGAGATCACTCCAGCATGGTGCCAATATCAGCATTTAGCTATATATAATATAGCAAAATATACTATGAAATATACCATGAGGTGCTTACTCATGGTATCCGAGGCACTTATACATAGTGGGGGAAGGTATTCTAATAGGCAGCTGAAATTGGAGTTTTCCATTTCAGGGTTTGATTTATAGATGAAGTAATGTAGGAAACAATGGGTTTTACCGTTTCCAAAGTAGGAAAAATGGGTTGTATTTGTCGACAGAAATAAGTAGGAGAATAGTAAAATTAGGGATGTTATGGGCTTATTTCGTACAATGACATGAACATGACCTTCAGGAAATTGGAGCTATTCCCATAATTATGATATATATATAGTATCAGGGTTGCATGGCAAAGACCAAATTAATAATGATTCTTCCACTTCAAAGAAGAAACAGTTAAGACAGATATCCACATGTAACACCTTGCACACTTGTATGCTACATTAACCTTGAACTTTGCCAAATAGTCCACTACTTCGCCATATTTGATAATTTTGCTACCTCAGACAACCCCAAAAACTGACATCTGCAAGAAGTTCACCATCACAACTGTAATGACAACTAGCGCAGGAGGCTCCATTCAAGCTGCGCTACCGTCAATAATTTATCCCACTTACCCTACAACTTAAAGCTTTCATCTAATCAGAACATGGAAGGCCAACTGGTTTGAGTAAATGTCAGCAAAATAGCAGAAAAATATGGAAAGCTGCCTATCTTTGTAAAGAAAAATATAATATAGTTCGGGGTGTCAATCCCCAAAAAAAAAAAAAAAAAAATTACCTGGACAGTAGGACAAGAGTCACATAAAAGCTGAACCATGGGACTTGTGACATTTGCATCTGTAAAGAGACCTGCACTCATATTCTGAACAATGTTTTTCATTAGCGCAAAGGGAACAGGTTGGAAAAAGACTCAGCAAACCAAGTGCACTAATATCATGTCAAAACCTTGACAGAGCGAGAAAGGTTCCTCAAGAAAATGCAAGCTGCAGTACGTACGTCAGCACTATCATGTTTTAGTGCATCTTTTATATAATTCAATGCCTGCATCCGGAAGTAGGTGACAAAAAATTAACCATATGGAAAGAATATAAATAGCTTCAATAAACAAAAGGCTTTCCACTTATTACTGCTGAAAATTAATTGAATTAAAATATTTAATATGTTAGCTAGTTAGGGAAAATTACAAAGCATCTTGACAAGATAATACATTTCCCCAAATAGCTTCTGTTTGCACAAAACACACTCTTTTCTAATAATCAAAGCTTGCCATCCCCTCCTCCTTTGGACATGTTCCCCTCGATGAATAATCAGGAGGAATTAAACCTCACTAATTGGCCAAAAAAACAAGGCACAAGATTAAAAATTTGAATAAAGGAAAGATTTATAAGATTTTGCAGCATGTCCCTAATAATTTACTAACTGAGGATCCTAAAAAGGACAAGAAAGAAAGAAACAGGTAGAAGAAGTTTGTAAAGAAATCAATGAAAGAAAAGAAAGGCCCAACGTAATTCTCAAATGAGAGAATATTGGGATTATTACATTTTATGATTCAATAGCATTAATGAGGTCAATTTATTTCAAGCTCATGTACAATTTAATGCTGCTAACATTATCGAACTCACAATGTTTTGGGCTTTGCAATTTATCTTTTGCATTTTTATGAGCTGGCATGCAAATAACAATCCTACTAAAAACTCTAAAACCTTGAAAGAAAATTAATCAATATAATATCAGACGGTTTATAACAAAACTACAGGGCTGAATCTAATTGAAATCTCTTTCCAAGTCAAGATCACAGAAAGTTTCCTAATGATATGATGACAGAATTCTAACATCTGGTTATATATTTATGCGTTTCATCATATTCAATATATGACAGGATCATTTTCATTCTCTATTCAACACCTAAAACATAAGGAGTACCAAAATTTAGAACATCACAATTTACTAGAAGTATGAAAAATTCTCTTCACTATTTGAATCTATGATTTTCAAGCCTAAAAAAGATAAGGGCTGAGCAAAAATTACTCAGTTTTTGAGATCCTGTTTTAAGTTCTATCCATATATCTAGTTTTTGAGATCCAGTTCTAAGTTCTATCCATATATCTTTCGATCACCAACTCAGATTTGATCCTTCCAACAATTGGTCTCACATATGGAAAAAGAGAAGTTTTCGAGACTATTAGACAAAACTTTCATATAAAACAAGAAATAGCTACATGGCCTGGATAATGGTTTAAACGACTAACCTCTAAAGAAAAGGCCCTATCCCTGCAGCATTCCAACTCTGAGCACATATCAGCCAACGCTAAAAATATTCCTTGCAGTCGCTTGGCTTGAAATGGTCCTGCCTCTAAATAGTTGCATAATTTTTCGATAGCCTGGGCTTTAAATGCTATCATCTGCAGATCCTCCTTCTCTGCAATTAAACTAGATAGCACAAAGGGAGCATCATCTCCAACTTGATCAGGATCTTCAAGAAGCTCAAGTAACGTTTGCACCAATCTAGTTTTGATTCGTGCATCTTGAAGATATGATGTACTAGAGTTTCTTATGATGATCAAACATGTGCAGGCTAGCAATCTTGTCCGAGGATGCTTATCCTTGATCAGTTCAGTCAAAACATTCACTGGTCCTCCATTTTGATATCCCAAAAATTTTGTAACAATTTCTGGGTTTTTCTTCATGACAGCAGACAGAGATTCTAAACTAGCCTCTCTCTGACTCAGAGAACCTTCAAGAAGACTTACAAGCTTCGTGATAACACCAGCATCACTCAATGCCTGCTGCTCCATCATAGTCTGGCATGAACGCGTGATAATATTTGCACCAAGACATTTAACATTCTCATTCTTGCTGTTGAGCAGCGAAAGGAGGAATTCCATGTTTTCTTCTTCCAGAAAATCAAACTTCGGAGCCAATTTTGATTGATAAATCCATTTTAGAGAACGGGCAACAGCATCCACAACCTGCAGAACGAAGGTCCCAATTTTGTCATGCACCAAAAAAAAAACATGCGTATGTACCTATATAAGATTATCTTTTTCCTGCTATTAGCAATGATAACCTTCATTAAAATACATAATCTATAGACTATAATACTATGAAAGAGGTAAGAACAGAATATCTAAACTTGACAGAATAGCACAAGAAGCCCAATGGGAGCTTCAAATTGGCTGTCAATTCATAATCTAAATCAAGTCCCGTAGCCTCAAGCAGTTTTTATTTCATGTTTTCTTAGAAATCATGGAAAGATATGCATGCCCATTGAAATTTATAAATAAATATTAAACTAGATGTAGCTATTTCATCCAATTAAACTATTGTATATCAAATCAAACATCATGATAATATAACCATGTTTTCCACACTGTACTAAATTGAAGTGACTTACCACTGATTCTAGCAAACAATATACAAGTAATACTACCAGCAAAATCCATCACACATTGCAAAATCTACCTCAATTTTTACACACTGCTCCCTGAAGGCCTTATCTACCACAAATTAAGTAGATTCCAAATAATTACATTTTCCAGAATAATTAACTCTAATGTACATGCTGCAGCACCAATATTTTTAACAAAAACAACAATTCAAACCATCACATATTGCAACACCCAAGTCAATATCAACTAACATGAATAAATACTTATTTCCAGTTTTCCAGATAGAAAACAAAATTAAATTAAATTTAACTTAAACTCAATTCTCCCAAATAAGAAAAAAGACTTAATTTAACACCAAACAGTAAAAAACACAAGCGTCATAGGGAGTTTTTTTCCCAACAGTTTTGACCAATTTTGAGTGATACTGTTTAAGAGGTTAGAAAAACGGGTGCCTACTAGTTCTTTTTAGCACCAATTTTGGATCATTTTAAAAAAACCAAAATTGGTGTATCGTAATTTTGACCGTTTCTCCCACCCCCACCAAATCATCGAGTTTGACGGCTTCGTAGACTCCGTTCTAATTTTACCCTTTATAAAATAATTTTGTATAAAAAAATTGTTTATAAAGTAAAAATAGTGCTAATAAGATAAAAGTTCACTTATAAAATATAAAAAATTATTTATAAGTGAAAAATTCACTTATGTGTACAAGTTATTTAAAAGTAAAAATTCACTTATACCAGTAAAATTTATAATAAATACTAACTTAAAATTTTAAGTGCAATTATATATTTAACTTTTATGTTAAATATTTACTTAAAAAAATTATAAATTGAAAATTTCGCTAAGGG
>CAIGRN010081529.1:0-15444 GCA_903798345.1 Fraxinus anomala
ACAATTTGTAATGTGTGAGATATATGATTACTAACTTTTAGGATCGTTGTAATTTTCTTTTGATATTATTCTTGGTCAATAAAAATCTTAATTAATCTGTCATATTCTTGTCTTCTTTATTCTTTTATTCTTGATCAAATATTTCATATTGTGCCATATAACTTCAACATCTCAATCCAATGGTTGGTTTCGCAACAAGTGATATCAATCCTAACATTTTCTATCAAATCTAGTTGTGCTTTTACTCTTATCATTCCCAATGAGACATGTCGTGTCAATGTGCATCCACAGAACCTTCTCATCAATAGACTGCCAAAAAATCAAAAACTAACATGTCAGATATCTCCATGACTACAACTACAAATCATATTTAGTGAAACATAAATGATACTTGATTAAAGAAGTATAGTAACATGTATGCCAACGCTTATTCTTACATGCTTGGGTAATATATCAGGTTGTACAATATATAGACATTTGGATACAAGTGTGTATGTAAATAAGATGTTTCAAAGGCAAAAACATATGGAAAGAAAATACATGAACGGGTAAAAAGAGAGTAAATTTTTTGTGTTCCCCAAAAAAGAATAAATACTTGGTATTCCGAAAAGATACATATTCAAAAAAATTGCAGTTAAGTTTAAGCCTTGAGTTTGAGCCATCATCTACAGATAACTTGAAATTCTTTCAGAAATTGAATACAAGGGTACCTTTTCTTGTTTGTTTGACTAAACCTGACATCCTATCATCCTCTGCAATTAGTGGTTCTATATTGGCTTTCATGATGGCATAACAATTTTGGAAGTTTCTGAAAAGAAAGAACAAGATATCTTCCTTGTTATTATTCATAATTGACTGTAGAAAGTCCATAATAAATAATCTAAGAGTTACATGAAAAAAAAATCTAATCATAACAAATTTCTAAATTCTATCACTAAATCTATTGAACAGATTATGATGAACTATTGTAATGCATAATACTGTTCTATTATAATAGATTATATTAATCTATTATAATTTATTTTAATTTAAATAAAAGCTATCTAACAAACTCCAAATTTCTCTACACTCCCCCACAAGTTGGAGCATAGATATAAATCATGCCTAACTTGCTAATCAAAAGTTCAAATCTCGGTCTTTGGAGTCCTTTTGTTAGGATGTCAACTATTTGTTATGTAGTTGGGACAAATGTGACGTAGCGGAAGAATTATAGGGAAGATGAAAAAAATCTCACAAAGACAAAAAAATATTTCTTATCATTCCATCGACCTCCAAAGGGTTTACAACGTTTATATAGCGGCAAAAAACCCTAGAGAAATTCGGAAAACCAAAAAAATAATAAAAATTCAACATAATGCCTAAAATTGATAGTCCTAATCTCCAGGATTATCGTCCCGTAAACGGAATTCAAATCCGAGTTTATTTCGAAAAGGTATAACGGAATCAGAATTTGCCAAAAAGGAAAAAGTACGTAAACGATGGCTTAAACGATAGAATTTGCCTGAAATTGATCCAACATCAGAAGCAAAGCTACCGAGTCTTGTTCAATGGCTCGTTTCCACACAAAATAGACTTAAATTTCGCCAAAAGCGGACAACTCCGAAAGTTCGCTGAAAGTCGGTAATTTTCTATTTCTGTTTGTGCCGATCCTATTTTGCCATAAATTCAAATTCGTCCAGCACCACATCATTCCCCCCCTTGTTGAGAAAAATTCGCCCTCGAATTAGGCGGGAGGTAACGTCATCATCAGAAAGATCACCCTAAAACGGCACAAGATGTTTGACATTAAAAACGTTGGAAGTGTGAATGTGACTGGACAGCTTCAAGCAGTAGGCATTGGGGTTAATCTTCTCAGTGATCTCCACTGGACCAATTTTCCTTGCGGCGATCCTTCGTCAACACGGCCCAAACAAAGTCACCGACCTTAAACTCGACATGGCGATGCTTAAGATCTGCATCATGCTTGTACTTAGCAATAGCCACCTGTAGATGATCATGACCTTGGGAATGAACCTGATGCAACTGCTGAATGAAGTCTTCTGACTTACCATGCAATTTAACGGTAGTAGGAACCGAAACCAAATCAAGAGAACTACAAGGAACAAGACCATACACTACCTGAAAATGGCTAAAGCATGTGCTTCGGTTAACAGCATGATGGTGAGCAAATCTAGCGTGGCACAATTTCTGATCCCAAGATTTGATGTGATCACCAACTAAGCATCGTAGTAAATCACCCAATGAACGATTGACAACCTCTGTCTGTCCATCTGTTTGAGAGTGGTATGCACTGTTGAAGTCCAACTGTGTGTTGACTGAGCGCCATGAACTGTGCCAAAAGTGGCTGAGAAAATGAGTATCCCGGTCAGACACAATAGAAACAGGTAGCCCATACAGACGGTATACCTCACAAAAATACAGCAATGGCACAATGACAGTATCTATTGTCCTTTTATAGGGAATGAAATGGGCCATCTTGGAGAAACGGTCAACCACCACAAAAATCAAATCAAATCCACGATGAGTCCTGGGAAGCCCCAATACGAAGTCCATACTGACATATGTCCAAGGTTGGGTGGGAATAGGTAGGGGCATATACAAACCAGCATTTGTAGACCTACATTTAGCAAGATGACATGTTCGGCAACGCTCCACGAACTTACGGACATCCTTGCGCGCTGAAGGCCAGAAATAAGAAGCAATAACCAGCTGCAATGTTCAGTCGCGACCCACATGGTCTTCATTATGTAATTCATGAATCACCTTCAGCAGCAAGCTGCCCTCATATATACATAACTGAGTACCCCGAAAGAGAAAACCATATACCAACATAAATTTCAAATGCACACCCTCCTGCAACTTTCGAATAACCTATGAAAATATGGATCAGTGGCATATAAATCACAAATAGTGTCAAAACCTGGGACCTCCACTCGCATTTCTGTCAGAAGAGCATGTCGCATACTCAATGCATCAACGACTTTGTTAAGGGCATCTGCTTTGTGTTTAATCACAAAAGTGAACTACTGCAAATAGGCAGTCCAAGAAACATGCCAAGGAGATACCTTATCCTGAGTTCCAAGGTGTTTCAGGGCATCATGATCAGTATAAAGGATGAACTCCTTCTGGAATAAATAGTGACGCCAATGTTGAACCACCTGGACTATTGCATAGAACTCCACATCATAAGTACTATACCGAGACTTAGGGCCAGAAAGCTTCTCACTGAAGTATGCAACAGGATGATTGCTCTGGCTCAGCACGCCACCAATACCCACTTTCGAAGCATCACAATGCAACTCAAATGGCTGAGTAAAATCAGGTAACACAAAAACTGGGGCGGTTGTCAATTTGTGCTTAATTAACTGAAGAGATGCCTCTATCTCAGGACTCCATTGGAACTGGCCGTCTTTCATACAGTCTATAATTGTTGCCATAATACTACGAAAATGTGGTATAAACCTGTGGTAAAAGGAGGCAAAGCCATGAAAACTCCGCACTTCTGTAACAGTCTTAGGCTGAGGCCACTGACTTATTGCGTCAACCTTGGAGGCATCAACTGCTAATCCCAATCTCGACACCACATAACCTAGAAATATAACTCAATCAGTTAAGAAGGAACATTTCTTGACTGCATCATAAAATTATCCCTGCGAAGGACTGAAATGACTTCCCGAAGGTGTTGGACATTTTCATCTGTGTTAGCATTATAAATCAAAATATCATCAAAGTAGAATACAACAGATTTACCGATGAATGGACGAAGAGCTTGATTCATAACCCGCATAGAAGTACTAGGCACATTGGAGAGGCCGAACGGTATAACTTACCACTCGTACAACCTTTCTCTTTTCTTAAAGGCAGTCTTCTACTCATCCCTAGGCATTATACGAATTTGATGGTACCCACTCTTCAAATCAAGTTTACTAAACATGCAAGCACTGGTAAGCTGATCCAGCAAATCACCCAAGCGAGGAATAGAAAAATGATAGTGTACCGTAATCTTATTGATCACTCTACTATCTACACACATATGCCACGTGCCATCTTTTTTTGGCGTAAGGAGAACAAGAACAACACAAGGACTAAGACTCTCCCTGATGTACCCCTTCACGAAAAGCTCATCTACCTATCTGCACAGCTCTTCATGCTCAGTAGGGCTCATCCTGTAATGCGCGCAATTAGGAAGAGTAGCATCAGGTACTAAATCAATCTGATGTTGGATATCTCATAGTGGTGGCAACCCATCTGGAAGTTCATTTGGGAAGACCTCCTGATATTCTTCTAGTAACGGATGAACTCTGTGGGGGACCTCTTGCTCAGTATCGACTGGCTTGCCTACTAACATATACACTATACCGAATTCTACCATCTCTGTCTCAAACCTTGTTCTGGTTAATAGATTGGTATTGTCCCCAACTATTTTTATTGAGCTCTTGTCAGGTAGCAACATAATTTTCTTTCCCCCAAACAAAAAACTGTACGTGTTGGTATATCCGTCATGCAATAAATGTCGGTCAAACTGCCAAGGTCTTCCTAATAACAAATGACATGCATCCATCTCCACCACATTACACAAAACTTGATCTTTGTAGGTAGGTCCAATAGAGAAACTGATTAAAGTACACTGGGATACTTCAACATCGTTGCCTCTCTTCAGCCAGGCCAACTTATACGGTTTGGGGTATTTCTCAATCTGTAAACCCAGTTTCTTAACGACTTCCTCAACCACTACATTCTCGCAACTCCCATAATCAATAACAAACTTGCAGATTCTTCCCCAACAGTATATGTAGACTTGAAAATATTATTATGTGGCCAGTCATTCTTAGTCTCTAGGTGAGTCAAAAAACTCCATCTCACCACCAACGCTTGATCCACATTACCAACAACAAATTCCTCATCCTCTATTGCTTCTTCCGTACCTCACTATCAAAGATGGGCGTCCCTTTAAAATATCCATACCTCTCATCAATGAAGAGTCCTCTACGTGAATTTTTGGGACAATCAGATTGTCTATGACCCATACCTCCACAAGTAAAACAACGAATACCACATCTCGGACGTGTTGACTGCTGAGCGGGATTTGTTCTAGATGAGCCAACCATGCTAGGATTATTAGGACGTGTTGTCTGCTGCTATGGAGTGCTGGAAGATCCCTCTGCTGTTTCAAGACCGGTATTTTACCTTGAATACTATTTTTCTATCTGTATCGCCCATTGATGTGCTTCAAAAACTGTCACGGGATCAAACATATTCAGTGTGTCCTGTATTTGAGAGCGAAGACCACCCACATACAGCGATACCAACTGTACTTCCATCTCGATTACCTCATTCCTAGTAATCAACATGTAAAACTATGTCGTATAGTCATCAACCGTCTTCATGCCTTGATGCAAATTCTGCAACCGCCGATACATGGTTCGAACATAATTATAGGGCAGAAATTGCTTCTTTATGTGCTTCTTTAATTTATCCCAAGACTCATTATTGGCCTTCCCTAATCTAGATCTTGTCACCTTTGACTGCTGCTACCACGCTGTTGCACGTCCATGAAATCTCATCGCAACGAGAGGTACGCATTTACCAGTAGGAACTTCCTTAAATTCTAAGACCTCTCCCAATCCAAGAACTCTTCTGGACTTAATCCACCATGGAATTCAGGAATATCAACCTTAAATCTTGATTCCTAGCGCTTGTTCTCTTCCTGGCCACCTCCTCTCCGTCGAGCTTGCGGATCTATTAGATGATCAAATGGTACAAATGGATTTTCATCTTCAGAATCCTCAAACTATTGGGCCACAGGCGCATGTTGTTGTGGCACGAGTGCAGCGATTTGGTGGGTCAGAAATTCCACCTGTTGATACAGTTGTACGATTTTATCACGTCTATTCACCTTCTCTACTTGGGCTTTACAGGCCTCTAGATGTCTCTTTGGCGATATGGTGAAGGAACGAACTTGGCTCTGATAGGAAAGATAAAAATCCTCACAAAGAATTTCAATGAATAGAAACTCCAGAAAAAATTTTATTTCATCAATCAATGCGGCCTCAAAAGGCTTACAATGTTTTATATAGCGAAACCCTAAGAAAATTCAGAAAATTACATAATAATAGAAAAATAATATTTTTTTCAAAAATGGAAAAAATTGAGATAATGACGGATTTTGAAACTCCTAACCACCAGGATCGTCTCCCAATAAATGGAATTCAAATCCGAATTTATTGGATTGAGATATGCCCAAAACAAGAATTACCAAAAAGGAATAAACGCATAATTGAGAGCCTAAACAAAGGAATTTGCCAGAAATTGGCCCTGCATTAGGGGCTGAGATTTGTTGATTGGCCCGTTTTCACTCAAATTTGACTAAAATTTTGCCAAAATCGGACAACCCCAAAGTTTCTTCGAAAATCGAAAATTGCCTATTTCTATTTTCGCCGGTACCACTTTGCCATAAAATCTAATTCCTTCTGCACCACATCAGTTTTGATTACTATACTAAGTAACTATGATAATTTCAAACTAAATATGAGATATATGTGTTGGAATTATGAATCCACCTATTATTATTCTATTTTCAATTCTCAGACTATATAATTTAGAGTGATTTGTGTATACATAACAATCGATCATCCAATTTTATTTAAATCTTTCTTGAGGTAATTTAAACCTATAATAAGTTCAACTTGGTCATGTTCCTATTCTATATTCATATGGAAAGTAATGCATTTAGTTACGCGATAATCTAGGTAATTGCACCTCTATTACCACATGTTAATCTTGTAATGTCCTAACTTATTATGAACCTTCCAAAACTATAACAAGTAACTAATTACCAAATTGAAGGCCAAGTAATTAATTAATGCAACAAAGCATACAAAATCAATCAAGAACACAAATAAACTAAACTACTTGGTCTTTAAATATTAGCCCTTGTTCTGTATATATAGTATCCTGAAATTAGGTCAAAATCATGTGAGTAATGGTTTTCAAAAAGAGTTTTAATCATAGAAGGAAAGTGCCCATTTTAGCCGTATGGTTCAACAATTTTGGCCTCTGGTTTTGAAAAATAAGGCCTTGCTTATGCAAGGAATTTATTCTATGCCCATGCATGGTTATGCCATCTTGTCCAATTGATCCTATGTAATTTTCAAGTTGGTCCCTGAATTTCCTTTTGAGTTTGGATAGATCATTTTTCGTGCAATTTCACTCCATTGACTTCTAATCTTGTCCAATTGATCCTATTTAATTTTCAATCATCGTTTTGTACTCCGACAACTATTAAATATTTATTGTAATTAAAATCATAGTTATTAATTTGTAATTAAAATCAATGAGTTGAGGGTCGGTAGTATATATCTTGAAGGATTCAAAGAAGTCAAAAATAAAACAAAGAGAAAAAAATAGCCGCAAAATCACTGATTGTCTACCTTGGAAGCGCTCTCACTGGATGTACACGAAATGCTCAGCGGTCGAGGCACCACTCGTTGACCGCTTGAACGGTGGTGTCATCTCACAAAAGTAGGTTGTGATTTATAAAAATTTTGCAATCCATATGACCTCAAACTCTTTATATTATAAATAGTTAAGCATTGGTCGTTTTGACAAGGTTTGTTCGGAGGTTTTTTATCCCTATAAAGAGTTCTTCAAAGGGTTTTCCGTTGTTAAAATATCTGGTGTTGATTCTACTTTTATTGCTTTGATCATTATGATTGATTGATTAATTAGGTTTAACATTGTTTAAACTTAATTATCTAGAATCAATAATTAGTGACTTGTTGTTTTTACTGATTTTTATTTTAGTTTCACATTATACACTTATTCACCTCCTCTAAGTGTTAGTTGGGTCTAATCATTTGGTTATCACAATTTGTACCAGAACTTTATATCAATTGTTGACCTAATTTTGTCTTCTTTGTTCATTCATATTCTGATAGAATGAATTATGCTTACTAGAAGTTTATGATGAAAGCATTTTCAAAGTCTATGGATGAGTTGGTTCAAATAGTGTTAAAAAGAATTGGGCCAACCCATCTTCATCTGTTGCTGGTGCTTCTCTACTTGGTCAAAAGATGATTTAGCTGAGTATAATTAGAATATGAAAGGTGTCCATGCCATCTTTATGGCTATTTTCCCCCCAAAGAGTTTAAATGGATATCCATGTGTGAGATTACTAAGGAAGTTTGGGACATAATAGAACACATACATGGGGGAACTAAAATTGTGAAAAAATCTTCAACTTCAAATGTTGACCACTACGTTTGAAGAAATTAGGATGAAAGATGATGAGTCTTTTCTAGGGTAATCTGAATGAGATTGTGAATTCTAGTTTCAACCTAGGTGAGTGAATCTATGAGACAATGATCGTGAGAAAAGTTATGAGATCCCTACTTGAAAGATTTAGATCTAAGGTTAGTGCTATTAAAGAAAGCAATGACTTAGATGTGATTAAGATAGAAGAACTTGTAGAACCCTCCAAACATATGAACTTAGCCTACCTCAGTCCAAGAATAACAAATCTTTTAGTCCTCAACACTATTATGGAAGAAAAATGTGACACTACTTATGAGGACACTCCAAAGGATGAAGAGTTTGCTTACTTCGTTAGGAAATTCAAGAAATTCTTTAGAAAAAGTAAGAGACCTAAGAGATATTAGGGTGACTCTAGTAAATATAGAAACATAAAAGAGAGAAGGGTGATACTAGAGATTCTACGAAAAAGTCCCAATATGTGAGGTGTTAAGAGTGCAAGGGTTTTGGGCATGTTAGAGTCGAGTGCCCGAGTTATAAGAAAACCCTAGATAAAGCTATGAAAGCCACCCTCACTAATAATAAGTCTAGCTTAGATGATGAAAGTGAGAACTCTATCCTTGATAAGAGTGTAAACTATATGGCATTTGCATCGGTGGTTTAGAGTAAACCTGTAGAGGAAAATGAGAGAGATGGGGAGATAGAGCAATCTGACTCTTCAAATGAAGAATCAAAAGATGATAGGGATACACATTAAAACTTTGACCAATTGTATGAGGATAGCCTTAAGTTGAAGAAGGCTAATAGCTCATCTCCCTTTATAAAATTACATGAATTAGAGTTAGAAAAAGAAAGCTTAGAAGTCAAACTTGGGGAGTCAACTCGAGGATTAAATGAGGGTTGAGAAAAAATCCTTAGAAATTAAGGTTTTAAGAAGCTTGACACCATATTAGGATTGAATAAACCAACTCGGAAGAGGAAATATTTAGGCTATATTGAAACACATTCTCATACCGTTTCATCTTTTATGCCTCTATCAAGTCCAAAAATGTAGGATCCATAGGTTTTCTCAACCTAAGGTTCATTCCCACTTGTTACCGGTATGGTAAGTTAGGTCACGTAAGACCTAGGTACCACAAGCTCTTGGTTAGGAATAAGAATCAGGGCATCACTAATAATGTTATTTCCTTAACTAATCCAGTTAGTGACTTGACTGAAATGTTAAGTTACTTGACTAAGAAGACCTCTTCTTCTNAGTTAGTGACTTGACTGAAATGTTAAGTTACTTGACTAAGAAGACCTCTTCTTCTAGAAAGGTCAAGGTTATAAACAATGAACTCAAAAGTCAAAGTAATGTAATGAATTACAGTGTTGCTCTTAAAAGTAAGAGCATTTGTGTACCTCATTAAGTAGATCTAGATGTCCATGCATTTGCATTATTCATGAAATATATATATATATATATATATATATATATATATATATGCGTAAAAGGATTTTTAATACATAACACTTTTAAGTGATATCATTGGACATGCTATCTTGTGATCAAGTATTAGTACAATTATTGAACAGTGAATAAAGTTTACATTAACTTTATTTAAAACTTGTTTGGAGTACTTGGTATAGGTTTCTTCATGTTCATGTGCATAGCACATACTAAGCTCTTGTGAGTGAGTCTTGATCGTATGTGTAAGATTTGAGATGGTGGTCATCAGTGTGATTAGGTAACCTTGAACATGGATTGACCTTAAATAACTAACTAAACTCTAGTATATTCCCCTAAAATAAAAAGATAATTTAGCTTCAAAATATTTGAATTATATATCAATAGATAAAGTGAGATATATCTTATACTTTTCTTCATAGATTTTACGACTCAAGTAATTAAATATATTAGGTATCTTAAAATTCAATGTCCTATAGTCATCTGATTTGGGATTTATTGGTTTAAAACTTATTACGTGGATCATTTAATAAGCTTAATGAAGAAACGTTTGCACATAAGATATAAAGAAAAATTATATATGCTTATAAATAGGTAGAAAAAGAAAACAATTATACAATGAATAAAAAAATGAGATTTTGTATTAAAAAGTCCTTGTAGCACTAGTTTGACTTTCTTAATTTGAGGAAAATATTAATTCACCAGTTATTTCTCTACTTGTCATTTCTCATTAATGTAAGGTTTTGAGACTGACTTATTAGAAATTAGTGGCACTTTTCACACATGGGTTGCTAATACAATTTGCTCCATATAGGTTTAAAATGAGTTATACAGGAAAAGATTACTATTTATGAAATATGCATTATAAGTAAGCAAATAACAGTCCATGTGATTTAAGATTTCACTACTAGATGTTATATTTAAAAATTCAAGAAAAAGAGTTATCCGAAAAAAGAAAAAAAATTCTTCCATCACATGTTTTGCACAATTTTGCATAGTATGTCCATGTGCATATTTTTTTCACCTATTCCCCTCTGTTTTATTCATGATTATATTGATTGATTTTCCTTTGTGGTTCATGCAAAAAGGGGGAGAGTTAAGTATTTATTTCAGGGGAGTAGAGTAATATATAAGTTAGGGGGAGAAGTTGATACATTGTTAATTTTGTTTTTGATATTTGACTTAGGGAGAGTTATAGATATTTTTTATGATTGATGATGACTAGCATAATGTTAAATTTTGCCTAAATGATATTATGTTAAGTTTTTTGTATAATATCGATATCATATTTTGTGTTGCTGGTTTAGCTATTGTGATGATATATCTCAATCTTGTCATGATTAGTTTATACGTTGTTGATGCATGTAGTAATAAATGCTTGGGTGTCACACATGGTTTGCTTGCATTTTTATATAAATTAATTATGTGCTTAATTGTTAGTTCCCTCTTAGTTTTACACGTGGTATTGTTGATTTCATGTGTTTCTGAAAATAAGGAGAAAAAATGTTGAGTTGAATTTTTGGTATTGAGACACTGGATTTAATAGTGTTAGGTTGTTCTGATTTTAATTTTAAAATAAATGATTTTGTCAAGGAATGCTAAAATGATAGTTTGTTAGGTCAAAATTGTATTAGCTAGTTCAGTGTTCAAAATCATATGGAGGGAAAGAAGTCATGAGTTCTGGGAAGTGCAGAAGGTACAATCGAAGAGGTTCTTCAATGATTTACATGTTGGAAAGTCAAAGTCTACTAAGGTTTAGTTGTGTCTAGACCAACTGTAAATTATCCTTTCTAGTGGATCATTTTTGGTGAGGTTTGCCCGGAGGTCTTCGATCCCTGTGAAGAGTTTTTCAAAGGTTTTCCTTTGTTAACACTTCAGGTTTTGATTTTACTTTGATTCGTATAACAGATTATTTAGGGTTTAATATTGATTAAACTTAATCATTAAGAAACAATAATTAGTAACTTCTTGTTTTTTATTGATTATTATTTTAATTCCGCATTATACATCTATTCACCCCCTCCAGATGTTTGTTGGGTCTAAACGTTCAATTATCACAAATCATTTGCCAAAAGTCTAATTCTCTCAAATTAATGTTTGGGACTTAATCAAAGCATTTAGTGCATTTTATGTTTCATGTACCTACTTTTTCATAATTGCTTTGCATATTCTATTTCATGCATTAACTTGATCCATTATAAAGTTTTCTTTCTAGGATTTTCAACAAGTGTCTTTTATGGATATTTTTCACTCATGAATCATTGTATCTTTTTTTTCCGTTTTTACACAATGATTAGTGCAATACCCTTTTTCAAATAATCATTCTCCAGAATCAACCTTAAACTTACGATTCTCACCTATTTTTCATCTTATTGGCCTAGGACAATCCCCACAAGAATTTACACATACGAAATCCTTATTCATCTTAATATCTTTCTATAACAGTTCAATCACCCCCACACTATTCTCAAAATGATCTAAGGATGTTTAATATAACGGATTAAATGGTTTTGCATCTAAGTTCCACTATTTCAACATATTCAAAAACATGAATCAACTCATTTCTTTAAAATGCAAAACTTAATTCTCATGTGCAAATAATATCAAATGCCACATAAATAAACATCCATTAATCTAAACATATATCTTATTCAAAATTCATAAACTAATATATTCTTCCAAATATAGTCATCATTATTGGCAAGGCTACCTAACACATAAGCAAACAAACTAAAAAGAAAATATTTTTGAAAATTTAAATGTTTTTTCTACTTTCTTCATATATATAATAAACACTATCAAATAAAAACTCAATATTTTTTCCACCCCCAAACTTAAATCAAACATTGTCCTCAATGTCTTATAATATCATCAATTAAGTGAGACAAAAGGGCAAGAAGGAAATAAGAGACTCCCAGATGTATGTCTAATTCTGGAAGCTGATTTGGAACCAAATTGTCGGAGCTAGATGGTCAGTTCAACTGCATTCCTTGTATAATGTTGATTTGTGTGTTTTTAAGCATCATATTCTTACAACATGAATAAAATTCAATCATTAGTGACAAAAGAACGTGGAACAATCAATGAAAGCTCAAACACAACACAACCTATAAGGAATATGAGGATGAAGATTTCTAACTAACTACTAGCACACAAAAGCTAATGAATTACCTAACCTATTATCTAGAAAGTATAATAAATAAATGTAGAGAAAAATAGGGTACCTCCCAATAAGTGTTTTTTTATAGTCATTTGCTTGATTTGGTAATCTGTATCATTAAATTATGAAGAAAGCTTTTGATGACTTGTTTAGTTTTCTTCGTTTGACTTTGTTCCACTTTTAATTTGGTGTCCAAACCTCTACCTTGCCCCTTTTAATGTAATATAACTTGCTTATTCCATCTGATTCAAACTCAACTATGTAGACTTTCACCTCTTGATCTGGCTTAATCACAAAATCAATTATTGAGAAATCAATAAAATCGAAAGAATGTATGTTAATTCCATCATCATTAATCGCTACTTTTTCTTTTGATTTCTATGTGATTATTTTGTCATCCTCTTTATGCTCTTTATCAATAGTTGATATATCCTCTAGTTGAATGGCTAGTTCATAATCTAAATTTACAAGCAATGACAAGTCTTTATTATCAACTTTTTCAAGTGGACTATATCCCCCACTTTTGAAATTCGTCCCACCATATAGCATCTCCTATAAACATTCTATTTTTATCCAACTTGGTAATTTTTTAAGTACATTCTTATTCAACAAAAGGAGGACTATCTCCATAAGCATAATGTCTTCATTCCAATCAATAGGTATATGATCTCCCACAAGCATGAAACCCTAATCGGATTTGTCAAGCATTTTGCAACGTTTATCAAACGTTACGAAAAGACTTTTTCGCAACGTTTGATAAATGCTGCAAAAGGCTTTTCTTTTGCAACATTTGATAAACGTTGCTAAAAATAAAACTTTTCGCAATAAAAAATAAAACTTTTCGCAATAAACGTTGAAAAAAGAGGTCTATCGCAACATTTTTCTATAAAACGTTGCCAAAACTCATTTATACTAACCAATGGCAACATTCACTTACTAAAATGTTGCCAAAAGACCTTTTAGCAACATTTATCAACAAATGTTGCCTTTTTAGTGTTGCAAATGACTATTTTTGTTGTAGTGTATGTTTTTGTTTAAATATTTCATATCACATATTTAATATTTTAATTAAGAATAATGAAAGGACAACTTTTTCATTTTTAATTTTTTAAGCATTTTAGTGAAATGAGTTAACTAACAAAAAAATGTATGAAATGTCTCCTAATTTTCAAAGGCTTCCAAGAAAAGTTCAAGAATGAAAAGTGAAAATAACCACAAAAGTGGAAAATAATGCACAAAATCTGAACATAATAGATTTCTTTTGTTAAAATTATCTTGTACTATGGCAATGTGAAATTAGTGTCACTAGAAAAACAGATAGATATTATGCACTAGGAGGGAAAAAAAAAAAAAACAGACACCAGTAGGGTGATGAAAGGACAGTTTACGGTAATGTGAAATTAGTGTTGCTAGAAAGACAAATATTATGCACCAAAACAAAAAAAACCAGTAGTGTGACATAAGGACAATTTTTTTATGCATGGATTTTGATCAGCGTATCCGGGTTTCATCTTATGTAAATTCCATCTTGCTTGTGGCAATGATGGATAATTTTGGAGGAAATAAAATTCTTACTTGTTATGAAACCAATCACCGGATTGATATGTTGAAATTATTTGGCACAATAATGAAGTATTTGATCAAACAAAAGTATAATAAAGACAAAAAATATGACAGAAAAATTAAGAGATTTTATTAACTCGAGAATAATAGAGAGGAGAGAAAATTACAATTGATCCTATAATTCTAATAATCTATTTTCGCACACTTATAAAATTGTATACAATAGCCTAATATTTATAGGGATCATGTAGGAGATGTCCAAACTCTAATGATAGAGTTGTTGAAGAAGTACAATGCCAAAAAATCGAGTCCAAAACGAAAAATGAGAGAAAATGAAAATCCGAAATTGGTCAGGCGGGACCACGACACCCATCTTCGAGCGCCCCAGCGCCGAATTTTTTTTGTTCCAAGTTGTTTTTTCCATCCTGAACTCTTCTTCAGGTCTAATACCAATTTCTAACTCCCAATAGGTTTCCAAAATAGAATTTCAATTTGGCATAGGACTCCAATAGCATTTCAAACTGAATTGTTCTTGATGTACACTTCAATTAGAATTCTTCAATTACTTCAAAAAGGAATTCGGGTCACACCCAAATACGAATAAAGCTCCAAAATATTCTCCACTTAGAGAAGAAAATTCGTCTCCTAGGAATGAACTGACTCTTCAACAATAACAAAAAAAATTAATTTCTCCAATAAATCACAATACTCCACCTCTCCCAATAAATCCAAGTATTACTCTTGTAGAATTATCTCATATTCCAAAAAAATCGTAATGATTTTATAATTTACCAAAATGAACTGTAACACACCCTAAGGCGGAATCAATACCAAATGTTTTTACTGAAGGCCCCTTGCTAGATTGAACACATTCTACTCCACTTAAAGCATGCTCAACAAAATCAACATCCACATACCCTTTTACACTGGGTCCATCCCTAACAATTGAATACAATGGCACCACAGGTGATGGTGGCAAATCTGTATTATCCATATCTCCTGAACTCCACTGAGTAGTATTCTT
>CAIGRN010081537.1:0-18558 GCA_903798345.1 Fraxinus anomala
GTATTTATTGTGGAGTAATAAAATAAAAGTTGGGTTTTTCCGTAGACACTGTGTTCTTTTATTGTTTTAAACATACCTATGTGTTGTGAAATTTCAGGCAAGATGACTAAGTAAGACCTTAGTGCCATCACAGACAGAAATTTGGCTAAGTATTCTAGCAGACTTCGTCCCTGTGACAATAGTTTTGATCGGTGCTTAGCATACATAAAATTTGGATAGCCATCCTGTAGTACAAATCTCCTTACAGGTATTACTGACCGTCTTGAAGATACTAACAACTGGAATATGGAATAGGCAATACGTCAGGCAGACAACCACTTGGGCAACCCAAACTTTGTTCTTCAGAAATCATAGGAGGCTAAACACATCATGTAACAGTTCTTAAAAGGTAGAAAGGGAGACAGATCAAGAATAATCAAGTTGAACATAATCCCATATCAAGTAAATGAGTAAATTCTCCAAGCAGTGCATCATTTCATTAAACGTATCATTCACAAATAAAAACAATGCACCAGCTAAAACTGTTTTCTTCGTATCATGGACAAAAAATTTTAAAGCGGTCTAGCAATCAATGCAAAGGGTTCATAATAAATAAAAGCAGAATGGGACATGTTTTCAACTTAATATCTAAAATGTAACATAAGATACCTCAAAAGCACCACTAAAAGTCCAGTGGAGTTGATTTGTCTTTAGGCGAGGAATGACAACAGATAATACAGGCATTGTAGGCCTGTACTTGGCTATTAATCTGCATTGTGGAAATTAAAATTAGGAATTGTATTGCTACATATGTGAATGACAGAATCAATTTCACAGCCCTACAGGAATAAATACAGAAACAAAATCCAATTTCTTGATGACGTGCAAAGGCTGGACTACTCATTTTGAAATAGTTACTTTTAACCACAAAACCTCGCATTGCTGACCAACACGCACATGCATCTCTCTCTCTCTCTCTCTCTCTCTCTCACACACACACACACAGATAGAGAGAGAGACCTTGCAGCTCTTCCCGATGACGTGAAGCAGATTATTACAGATGCTTTCACCTTGATGGCAGCACGTACCTATATCAAACAAAAGCAGTCTGTGGTGATTTCAAGTGAAAAGCCACTTACTGAAGTAAAGCAGGTTTTATTACAGAGTATAGAGACAAAACTCCTCGAGTAAAGAGCAAAGAAGTGCAATTCTTGAGCAACTTACTGCAGAGGAAGCAATTGATTCTAAGTGGGTCATAGGTTCGCCAACATATTTAAGAGTCTTCTTGAAGTATTGATCCTGATTATAAACCTTTTCTGCCTGAAGAAGAAAGCACTTTGAGAAATTTATTCAAGGCAAACAAATTGGTTCTTCAAATTTCCACATTCTGCCATTTGGCAGTTTGACAGAAAAGTCTGGAAGAAAATTGGGGAAGACCTCTAATCAAATCAGCACCCATAGAAGTGATATACAATCCAAACAACATCTTTCTACTTCTTAAACAGGAGAGACATTAATTATTTTCTGGGTTGGAGGTGTCTGAGGGGTGAGAGAGATGTAATGAATTTAATTGTGATGCTGATTAGCTACGACGGTTAAAATCAAATAAACTTCACCTCAGCACAAATTTTACCAACGACCAAAATAGTATCAACAGGGTACAATCCCCGAAGGGTCTCCGCACCTAAAAGAATGGCGTCACTGCCTGAAACAATGGAAAAGGATAGAAGATAAGTTTTCAAGTTGTTATTGTAATAGCTATCGTAGAAAATGTATGCACACAGACAAAATGATCTCTCATAGTTGCAAACATAAGTACAGGTGTGAACTTTCTGCAAACACTCTATGAAACTAATCAAACAATCGAGGATCTATTCTGAGAACTGTACCATCCAAGACAGCATTGGCAACATCAGTTGCCTCAGCACGAGTAGGTCTCAAGTTATCAGTCATACTGTCTACAACACGAGTGATGACAGCAGGTTTCCCAGCCATATTACACTTGTGAACAGCTACCTTTTGAAATAAAAATACCTGATTACATTAAAAGTTGTCAGAAACGGGTGATAAATGGTCCACCAACAGTGATTGTGTGAAGAATGCAGACATCAATAGGAAACCCTAAGGATTGCCGCGAGGAAGCCCCAAAATAACAGAAAGGGAAAGGAATATGTTGAAATAATTGAAAAGGGTATCGTTCCAAGTCTTTACTGTTTCAGACACCTTGATCTTATAGCCATTATCCACAATTCTACATTTATTAATTGCACTTTAATGTAAAAACTTCCTACTTATTTTCATCATATCTTTCTTTTTATGTTTTACAGGGCGTGAAGGGACACTGAGCAAATGAGCATCTATTCACCAAGCATCAATATATCAAGTTAGCATATCCAAATTCAAAATGGACCTTCTCAGGGGGGAGATCTATCCCTAGATTTCCACGAGAGAGGATGATGCCATCTGCTTCTTGGAGGATCTCATCAAAATGGATCAATCCCTGAAAAAGAATGTAAGGAAAATAAAAACGAGATACAATTTCTGATCAAGATTAACATGAAGCTTCTTTTAAGATTATTCGAAATATCAAACAGGAATCTAACCTCTACATTTTCAATCTTCGCAAAAATCTGGGTTTGACTGAGATCGCCCAAGTTAGAAAGAAACTCACGAGCCTGAGACCAGTAACAAAGCCCAGCACTTATTAGACACCGAAATGGAATAATCATAAATAGGTAATTCTTTAATGCCTAAATTATTTTGCGCCTGATAGTCAATAAAAAATAAAATGAAGAGTATGATGTAGAGAGAAATAATTAGAAAGACAATAATATAAACAAAACACACTCCTTACATGTCTAACATCCTCTGCATGTCGCGTATATGAAAGTGAGAGAAAGTCTATGTTGTTCCGAACTCCCCAAGTGCTTATGACCTAAAGTTGTTACACAGATCATGTAAACTCTAGAAAAAAACCGAAATTGTTTAGAGACAATTTCAAAAGCAAAATCAAGCCACGTGAGAATGTAGTTATCACCAAGAGCTGCACATCACTAAAAATTGGAACAGATGTGAAATCTTAGGTGTTGAAAGATCTTAAATAAGTTCTCAATTCGTCATAGGATCAACAAGGGGACATGGCAAAAGCCTACCTCCTTATCTTTATCAGTGAGGGTAGGAAGATCAATGCGAATCTGTGACACGTGTAGAGTGTACAATGGCCCAACCAAGGTGGCAGAATTCTTAATCAGACAAACCACGTCACCCTCTTTCACCTCAGTTACCTGCACAGTAGGAAATCCATTATGCATCAACACGTGTATATAAAATCACATTGCAATCCTTCATTGACATTCACAATCAGTAGCTGATGTTTACTCATCCACAAGTTTAGCCTAGGTTCAACAAAAAGGAATAAAACTAGATTCTAGGCCAATCTACAACCACCACAGTAACATAAAGGATCTGCAACCAGTAATAATGGACTTAGGAAATCAAACATTCCTGAAAATCGACAAGAGACAAATATTGACCAGGTGGCATACTATTTTAATGTTTCCATACCTCCAGAAATACAGAAGTTGTTTCATTTCCTGTGAACAAGTATTGACCAATGAAAATACTATCTCCCGGCTTTACTGCCTGCAAGGTCAAAAAGCTCCAGTTAGATTTTAACAGAAGTTCGAGATGGTGATCGTCCATGCGCAAGGACAGAAGCTCGCATTTCAGGTGTCAGAATACATGATTCATCTGAAAGTTGTGACTTGCGATCTTAAGCAAAAATGTGAAATCCACATTCTAGCACAGACACTGTCGAGTGACAACTATAAAAGATATATCTTCTATACCGAGTCGTATCAAACACAACATGCAGATATAACGCAACTATTAGAGAAAACTCAAGCCAAATATACCAAGATATATAGTATTGTGCTAGCACACATGAGATAATTGTACATCAAGCATGATTTCTAATTTTGTCCTTACTATTTCAGCCAAGGATTCACTCTGGAACATTGCTCCATTAATTTACAAAAGCATCATCACAATCAATTATATCTTGCCACCTATTTTTAGGACTTATTACTGAATGTGCAAGCACAAAATTTGGTTTATATAAGAATTTGCAACAGACATTTCACATCAATATTATCACCTTTGATAACCCACTAAAATTAATGGGCAGAAAGCTTGAAGTAGCTTCTTTGTCCTGATCAGGTACTAGAACAACAAAGGAATCCGCCTGAAGTGAAATAGGATGTTCAGTTTTGTTGATAACTTGCAGCTCTGGACCTACAGTGTCCAGCATAACCTGATAACAAAATAAATATTCCTGGCTCACGTCACGCTACCTGGAAGATAATTCTTAAATTACAAGCACCAAAAATGAAAAAACATGAAGTACGGGAAATTTCAATCATACCGCACAGAGCTTTTTTGTGCTCTTGATGGCCGCTTTCAAATTCTCTAAAGTCTCTTGGTGAAATTCAGTATCACCCCATGAAAAATCAAACTGTGCCACTGTTAATTAAAAAAGCATATCACAATAAGTCAGTAGAGTAAAAATTCAATTCTTATAATAGCTTAAATTTAGCCATTAAGCTCGTGTTAAATTAATAATAAGCTTTAGATGGAAAGAAAATGGAAATGATTACATTTGCACTCTTAATGCACAATAAATGAAGCTTTCAGTCCCAAACTGTTAAACTAATGCTCGCATCTTGGTCTTTTTAGTAAATTTTACAATTACGGATGCCTCTCTTTTCAATCTCATTAAAAAAAATGGGGGAAGAAAGATCGAAAATCTATAATTTGTACTCTCGTTGCTCAAACTTTTATAGCTCGTTAAATAACCAAACATAACTCAAATTAGTTTACATTTATAACTATTAATCCTAGAAGTAGGAAATAAACAGAATTACCGGACATTCCGGCCTTAAGGCATCCTGAAATAATTTCAACGGACCGAGATTTTGGCCCTAGCGTCCCTACTGTCTTCGTCATTGCAGGAAAGAAATTCTGCAGATAAATTTCCATTTCCACTTAAGAATAAAAGAAACATATAAAATTTTACAAGCTAAAAATACAGAAATCAAACAAGAAATTAAGGAGCGGAAAATTTGAGAAAACTGACAGGCTTGGATGACTCGAGGATTGAAGCCATCCGAATAGGCTCTTCGAGGAGCAAGTGACTTGACACCATTTTTTTCCGATCAGTGAAGAAGCGATCGCCGAAGTGTTATTATGAGAGAGAGAGAGAGAGAGAGAGAGAGAGAGAGAGGTGTCGGTGATTGTGGCAGTTGGCGAGGAATGACGAAAGATTCGTGGAATCTGTGATGAAGTACAGTGGGCTGACACAGTGAAGAAATGGCTATTACAGTGGGCGGTCCGTGAAGAAAGAAATGGCTATACATACTTTTATTTTGTATTTCATCGACTGTATAATTAATTCTTTTAATTTTTAATATATTCCTATTTAAATTACTATTTAACGTATGAGTACATTCAAAAAATAGAAATATTATGTTTTTTTTGTCTGACTCAAATTATATGTTACTTTTCTTGTTGAGGGTATAAATATTTTCTTTGTTTTCTAATATACCCATATTTAATATATTTTGTCATCAAATATTATTATTTAAATCATTATTCAATGTAAGGATATATTAAAAAAATATGTAAGAAAAATTATATTTTCAATTTTATTAGTCCTTGTTTGATCCACATTATTTCCAAAATACATTTTACACTCTTATTTTCAAGCATTCTTCGATAAAGTTGTATTACATGCAAATCCAAAAAAAATTCTTATTTTTTTAACAACACGTTCTCCATTAAACTATTTCAAAATGCATTTTGAGCAAAAAGAAAAGGCCCAAAAGGCTCTTAATTACGTTTTCTTAATATATACAGAAATAGAAACAAGTCTATCAATGTGGGATTGAGGGAGCACATGTTTTTAATCCATACGAAAATGAAAGCAAGTCTATCTTTGTGAGACGGAAGGAGTATTATTTTACAACTTGCCCCTTTATAAATTCATGTATAAAATTAAGTTTTGTTTGGTGTAGATTGAAATCAGATTTTTAATAAATTTCAATAAAATTGAATGAAATATATGGTTAATAAGTTGTGGATCATATGAATACAATTAATTGTTGATTTCGACTTGAAATAAAAATCATATTTTAATCTATATCAAGCACGGGCCAAATATCTATATACCACAGCCTCCTTGCAGTTGTCAATTTGTAAATAGTTTATAAACCCAATCAAAGTCAACGTTAATTCTCCCTGTTTAGTACACGTTCTTTTAAAATAAATTCTTTCAAAACTCTTTTCAACCAAACATTTTTCAATAAAATAATATTTTTCATCATATCAATAACTTTTTCTTATTTTATAAACACATATTTCTCATCATATCACTATTTAAAATACATTATTTTTTCAATAATATCTATCAAGCACACTCTCACGTTCATAATTATTATTCATTTATAAATAATTTATAAATTCAATTCCAGTCAAATATTAATTACAATTACATTCCAATAGAGACAAATGATTGCAACTCTTCGTGTGGCAGTGACTGACAACAAGTGAAGATTACCCAACACCAATTGCCCACATTGGTAAAAGCAACCAACCATTTTGCCCCGCTATGGTCCCAATCAGGTATTGCTTCAGAATGTTTATTATGTCCCGGGCATGAAGAAAAATGTATTGAATAATGTTAAAAATCACTGTTACATAAACCGATGATCATCCCTATTCGAGATGAATAACATTAGATGGCACACCATGTTTTGTTTTGCTCAAAAGATGATGTGACGCGCAGACTCTAGCTTGTTTGTTAAAGCTCGAAAGGAAAGTTCACAATAGTACTATTATACGTAGACGATTTGATCATCACTAGAAATGATGTAAAAGAACTTGCCACTCGAGCACTTTCTTGAGCCACAGGTCAATCACTTGGAAGAATTTTTTTCTTTTTGTCAATAAAAATAAGCAAGCTGAGGAATTATAGAATGCAAACAATTCGTTTTTCAATCACACCCATAAATCTTCGCAGATTCTTCAAGATCAAGGTCGAGTACAAATTAGTCTGTCTTGTCCCAAGCAGATCGAGCTATCTAGTGTAAGAGCTTAAATTCAACGACGACGACAAATAGAAAATATTAAACAATGAATTAAACCACTTGTATAGAACTATTTCATCTGTAAAAATGCCAGATTACTCACATTGGGATGGGCCCCTCGTGAATAAAATATTATTATAAAAACTGGGGCCCACCCCCACGTGTGTGTTCTGTTATTTTGACAGAAATTTTCTTCCGTAACAGTAGCATTGTTCGTGCAAATGATCAAAATACTCAATTCCAAGCAAATAACTTCAAAAGGATAAGATTACTAAAAAAGAACCAAGACACACTAGCATTGAAGCAAAGCACCAAGCAGCCTCATATCCCTGATATTGTTCGGCAAAATAATGCTCACTAACGGATGAAACTGAGAAAGTTAGTCTGAATGGGAAGTCCAAAGGTCCCAACTTCCGACATAGTGAAGAAGATTTTTAACTTCTTTTCCTTTTTCAGTACCATCTCATGCTACTGAATCCTCCCTACCAAACATGCTATAAAAGTTTTGGGTAATAACTATATATTGACAACAGAACGACAACTTAGATATGTATAAAATATGGATTCTGGAGGCTGATTTTTACAACCAAATCCTTGGCCAAAGGGAACCTCATCGTCGACTGACCTAAAAGTACGTTTAGATGCTCAAACTGCAGGAAGCGTGAACACCTAAGCCAAGTATCCAGCAAAGAGCGAAGGTCCCAGATTTCCATCAAAATACAATCAACCACTACTTGTGAATATGTTTAAAAGCGCCATGAACGAGGCAGGCGACCAACTCCTTCCCCCAATATGACTCCTGAATTGAGCTGAAAAGAAATCTCAATAATTAAGAAAGCCCATTTTTCCAAAGGGTAAAGACCAGGATCAAAATGCTGCTAGCCATCCAAGTACTCGTCGAAGGTTCTACCACTGGAACACTCCACATAGGATTTAGCATTGATTTCTCTACCAAATCTCCATACATAGTTTAGACCGACAAGAAGCTCAGTAATTGTTGCTTCTGTCTTCTCTTGATTTGCTAAATAAAGGGTTTGTACAAGAAGCACGTTTGGTCTAGACACTAAGTTCTGGTGCTCGACGCTCCGCTCAGACTGCCATCTTATCATATTATGAGCAAGTGGAGCTAACCATTCCAAAATTCCCGACATTGCCCCATTCCATTCTCCAGCAAGAACTGTATCATAAACTGAGGAAGTTAAGCTCTTGGCGTGTGGCTTAAGTTTGTCTCGGAGGGCCGTTCTAATGCTAGCTGGCAACATGCTGTACAGGTCATCTCTTGCATCGTTACCAATCAAGTGAGGAGTGGCCACTAACTTCTCGATTACAATGATGAGATTTGCATAATGCAATGCTAAGGCAGCAGCGCCGAGGGTTTCTGGAGGTGCATTCAACAGCCTATTCTTAGATTTAACGGTGGATGGATTGCCATGACTTGAGCGACCATGTGCATGTAGTTCCATGCTGGCATTTTTATTTCCATCCAGATCTCCTGAACAAACAACATTTGAATTCAAAATCCAACTGCTCAGAGGAGAACTGCTTCCACCTATCATGTGCCCTGTTAAAGTCCCTGACGTGGTTAGTCGATTATGTTCTGAGAGAGGGAATTTCTCTTTCGAATTTGAAGATTTGTCACTGGATCGCCACAATTTCCAAGTGCTTTTGCTTGTTCTTGGAAGTGGACCAGATTTGGTCATTGACCTCCCGAGGGGACCAGAGTAAAAGTTCTTAGCATCATGTCTTCCAGAGATTGGGCTTGTTGTAAGTGAACTTCTAAGAGGGCCAGAATGGAAATTGCTCCTTGAGACTGGACCAGATTTAGTAATCGACTTCACTAATGGACCGGAAGAAAACCTAGGAATGCTATTTTCAGACGGGTTCACTGACGATTGGGTAAAAATGATCGAGTGGCTGTGACAGCTATAATCGGAATCCAGAACTCCAAAATCTTTCAATTCCATACCGATCATGTGATTAAATCCAAAAACATGCCCAATCCTACTATATATAGTAAATATAGATCTCGCCAAAAGACGAATTGTGTAATCATAGGTCTGATTCCAAAGAGAAACCTCCTTCGAGTGCTTCACTTCCTGCTGCTTCCATGCAATCTTCTTTTCATATTCAACGACACTAGTGCTATCTGTGTCATCATTACTCTTCATTCGCTTCAGGGTTTGTTCAAGATCTGCAAGTATTTCCATTTCTTGATACAAATTTGCATTGGTAACAATGAACCGTTCCATATTCTTAGCTTTCCGGTCCATTTTCTTCCATGTGAACCGCCACTCATAAGTGTCGGCACCAAATTTGATTAAATCTTTAAATGCTTGCTCAAAACTCTTTAACACGGGATCACTGCATTTCTTGGATAGCCTAGACACAGCTCTTGCCACGTGTACCAAGTTCTCCATCATTTCTAAACCTATCCACCGCACCATGTAATTCTCATCCTCAGACACAAGCTTTTTAATACCCATGGAATTCATTATTTCCTCCCTCAATTTTGCCACCTGCTTATCAGCCAGCGACTGCCATAGGTTAAGTAGCTTAGACATCAAGGTGACAACTTCAAAAGCCAATACGCCAATCTGTACCTTTTCGGAATCAAACTCATGCTTCCTTGATGTTTTCCACAGACTACGAAACCAAGACTCAGCGACCATCTCTAATATCAAAAACAATGAACAAAATGATCCTCAAGAAAAGCTCAGTACTGATGAGCTTGATCCTGAATTAAAAGACAAAAATAGGCTGTTAAAGATGTGTAATGCCGTTACTACCAAAAATGTTCAAGAAAATGAATGAACGATGACAGACTTAGCTCAACAGCACAAGCGAAAGGGGGGAGGGGACTCATTTCCCAATATACTTTACTAGATTGAGGAAGTAAATGAATGCCACATGGGTCAGAATTCAAGATATAGAATTTTAAAACAAAACCAGAGACTTTCATACAATCTTGCACTATTTTTTACTTAGATAAGCAAATTTATACGAATAAAAATATCGATAAAATTGTGTCAGTATTTCTTCTATTTCCTTCCTAAGATTCCTTCTTTATTTTGCACATTATGTTTCCCATATTATCAATTGATTTCCTCCCTTTGTCAGCGATAAGCCACATAGTATTCCCAAAAAAAGGGTAGAGAACGCTGAAGATCGGTACACCAGGACAAGAATAACTGCAGAAAACCCACCAAAAATTGATCCAACATAAAACCCTGATGCAAAATTTACAAAAAAAAAATACAAAAACAAAAATCCCAAGTAGCATATAAATTTGGAAAAAAAAAAAGTCACAAAAATGACAATTTTGCTGCCAAAAAAGAAGCATTAACATCACAAGGAGTTACAAAAACAGACTATTTTCTTTTGCTTGCTCTCCCTCTTGAACAATTAAAAAAGTACAAAACTCAATAATTTTCCACCACGTAAAAGCAACAAAGAAAGAATTAAAACCAAGCAATTGTAAAATCAAAGCCACTGAATGAAAAAGAAAAACTTGACACTCACTAATATTCTGACGAAGAAAAAACTGGACCACTTTTGAAGCTTCTTAGAATCAACACAAATTAGGTCAATCTTAGGTATTTTAGAGAGAGGAGAAGAAAAGATGAGAGAGAACCGAAAGAAAGTGGGAGCAGTGGAGAACAGAAGGAAGGCCACATGCAGGAAAGTAGAAATTGTAGAATGTGAGAAACCGAGTGAAATTTATTGAAACATTTATTATTTTGCACAACAAACCCCCTTCTTGTTCTTCTTCTTCTATTATTTATTTATTGATTTATTATTATTGTTATTATTTTTTGAAATTGCCTTGCTCGCATGTTTTTTTTTTATTATTATTATTTTATTGTTCTAGTAGTGCATTTTACTTCGATAAACTAGGTTTAAGCTTCTCTTTCTTATTTTTATGGTGTTAATTAACATCTTATTTACCATATCAAATATACCAAATATGGAACTTTTGACGTTTGTTTCTTGTTTTACAATATTATATTTATTCTCTTATTTTTCACTTTCGAGGATAATAAGCTACACGCAATAACTATGAGGAAAATATGAAAGTTGAAAATTATCTAAATACTACAAAGCTTTAGACGTTTAGAATTTGTCGGTTGAAAATTTTACAGGTTATAACATTGTCCTTTCAAAGTTGCAATTAGGAGTCCAAACTTTGTCAGTCACGACGAATTCAATAAATATGTCAATTTATCTCTCCATTTTTTATGAAAGGGGGGACATGAATCATCATTTAATTCCTTACGGGGATCTTTCTTTTCATTTCGGATTTCAACGTTCCCTGTGATATCTCATCTCGCAGCATGTGGAATATGCCTATAGCTCTCGTGCTTACGAAAAGCCCTCGGCTAGGTTTCAACCTCCCTTTGGTCAATCGAGAGCTTGTCCCCCGACCTTACGGATTTTTAAGTATATACATAGACAAACTTAAAACTTTTTTTTTGTTTCAATAGATTACCAAAGACTTTATTAATGTTAAAAATGTTGCATCTTGTCCAGTCGCATCTATTAAAGATGGCGTCCAGAGAAAATATCAATAGAGTATAAAGAAAATAAAATCATCGATGGTACCATCTCGAGGATGATTCTGAAATCTGTCCAAGAGTTATTTTAAGTAAGATGGTTATGACTCAATTATGGATTGATTCATAGTTTCGTTAAGGGAAAACCTTAGAACTATGAATGATGACGAGAATTTATAAGGTTAGACATAGCATGTCGTAGTTTTTTATTATTACATATTTGGTAAGTAGCTCGATCCATGCAACTTCTTGACTAAAGTCGTCGATGGAGGACTCAAAATGTTTGTAGAGTATATTAAAACGAAGATACGAAGAAAAATATTAAAGATGATAATTAGAGGACCTATAATTTTCCCAAACTAATACACGGGGGGCACAAACTCTATTGGTGTGACGTGATTTGACGTTGCTTCTTAACAAATTTGACCATTTTGAGAAATTTAACTTGATATTAAGAATAAAATTAAAGTAATTAAAAAATCAAGCATTATTCGGCACGCTAAAAAGAATGTGACAATCATTATTGGTGACCACGCGGAGAAATTCTATTTTACAAATTTGACCCCAACCTCAATTTGCCGGTTCAAATGGGGCAAGAGCGGCCCACAGACGGTCCACCCGGGTTCATTATCTGTTGACTGAATGTTTGAGCTGGAAGCTAATATTGTTAGTGCAATTGTATACTTTTATTTGACAATCTTAATTGACAATTCACACGTGATAAAATTACATTCATTTATTTCAAAAATTATTTTTAAAATCAATTGTTCGAATTTTGACGATATTAAAATTGTCAAAAAGGAGTGTACAAATAGATTAATTCTTTCTTATATTCCTAATAATTAATATAGTAATCAATGATTGGTTACAGTTGTCAATTTTTTTTCTATAAAAAAAGTCAATGCATCCATGAATTTGTCATTCTTAAATTACTCAAATTGTAAGTTGTACCCACCTTTCAAGAATTATCAAGATTCATGAATTCAGAGTGTTCCTTTGTTTAATATCTATGATTTTTTGTTCAAATTAATAAATAAGAAATTATGGTTCAAATGAAAATCGAGAAAGTTTTAGACTTAAATTGTCAAATCGATAAGTATAAAATTAAATATTTTCGCAACGTAAATTAAGGTCTTACATAAAAGTGTCGTCTAAGAAGCATTTGATTTGATTTTTATTTTTATTTTTTGGCGAAGTCAATTTAAACATAACTAAATGAGAGAGAGAGAGAGAGAGAGAGAGAGATTAAATTAAATTAAATTTCACCTCCAATGTGTCGCATATATGAGTATTTTCAAATTTTAATGGAGAAAAAGGGATAATAAAATAAAAGCTTAATTTGAGAAGAAAATGTGAAAAGTCAATATTACAAAAACAATACATTTAAGAGAGAAAAATTAATAAAATTATGTGTGGATTCCTTTTGGTGCTACAGATGTTATTCTAGCAAGTGAAATTCCTAAGTTTTCGAGAAATAATTCCTCTCGTAGTTGATGTTCGGGATTTTAATTGTGATTTTCGAAAATTTGAGGCGAACTTCATAAATTGAATCCCTAATATTATGATTTCAAATCTTAATTGTCATAGAACACTAAATAAATGAGCAAAGTCATTTATAATGGATATTTATGTATCTATCGTATTTTAAATATGACAGCGAGCTAAGATTGATTTAGCGTTTCTCTAAGACTAGTACAGCTAAAGTTTGAAGTCATATTAATTTGTATATGTCGAAAAACTACGAACTATTTGTTAAAATAGTTGCCTTAGAAAGTCATCAATAATTTCTTGCCTTTACACTATGAAACTAACGAGATTTTCAATATCAAAAGATGTATATTTCTTTTGTTTTCTCGTGTGTATTGAGATGCATCAAGAGATATCTCTTTTCACCATTTTTAACATAAATGTGTTATCATTTATTAGTATCACTATTAATTGCAAAAACACTGTCGTCAATAAACTAAATTTACTTTTAATAAATTTTTAGTCGGACTTTAATCAGAACAACAATATTTTTATGGAAACGAAAAAAAAAAAAAGAAAGTAGTGATGTCTTTTAGCACACTTGTTAAGGTTAGAATGCACAAAAGTAGTGTCGCCATTGAAAGTTATAAAATCGTGTAATTATTGTCAATTACTCAAGGCATAACTCTATAGCGGTCTTTCTTGATTTCGCAAGGCTCTTTTGAGAAACGTTGTAATCAAGTGTTGCAACTTTAGGAGCTCCAAAGTTGGTATATACACAATAAATAAGGATACAATACGTCAAATTAGCTTAACTTAGTGGGAAATATAAGACGAAAATTGCCCCCTTTTATCAAAATAACTGTTTTATTACTTAAGGATTGACAAAAATAACAATTTTACTCTTATCAAAAGTAACCATCCAATCCCATCAAAGCTCAAGGCCAGCCCTGCTCAATCACGTTGAGTTGATCCAAACCCACGGATGCATGAATAAGTGTTTTGGACACTTCAAAAAAATGAAAGAACCGGAAATTCTTTGTTTTTTAAACAAAAAAGACATCTTTCAACTATTCACGAGGTAATTTTGGACTAGTGAACACGTAGATTCCATAGGAAGTTGATCTCAAATATTTCATTATCATCTTGTTTGCTGCCCATTCTTTCTTCATTTTAAGCAGAAATGTGACCGTTGAAGTGGTTCATTAGCCTGAGATTGTTAACTTTCATCTCACATTAAATTTGAATTCGGTGATGCAACGGTAAAAAAATTAATTTTCATTCTCTATAAAATGGGCAGCAGAGGTTATAGTTACAACTTACACAATTACTTCCACAGTGATAGAAATAACTTGAATCTCTATTAAGCAATGACATGACTCTCGAGTCTTGCCCATCTAACTTTACGAAGTTTTATTTTCCAACTCGGACTAGTAAGTCCTATTTTCTGACTTCGATTTATTCGGTAATATGACGTGGTGCATGTTTCAATAAGCCACCTGATAATTGAAGAAAGATTTAGATGACATTCGCATTGTGCCGCTATAATAATGCAAGATTACTTTAGTGCAAATATTGAAAAATATGCTTTTAACTCAAAAAATAATAAATTCATGCAATGTTTAAAAAAAAAGATCTTTAATTGCTATGAAACCAAACTGGGTTTCATATGACGTTTTAACTAAATTGCGATTTTAAAAGGTTGAACTACGCAAATTTTCTGATTTTGACAAAATTGCTTCTTTATAAAGGTTGAGAACTAATTTGAGACAAAAGGTTGGGGACCAATAATGCAAATATTCCCCATATCTGTGTGTGTACACTAATCACTCGTTTATTAGATATGCCACTTGAAGTGCCCTTACCAAGATATCCATTGGTTCCACATTTCACTAATGGATGTCTATCTTGCTCTTGTCCAAGTTGTTTCAAAGAATACTTCCTCTGCACAAATTTAGGATTATGCAGTCCAACACACTCTCTCAGGTATAGAAGCGCACAAAAACTAACACTTATGCAACAAAAGCATATAGGCAAAGCACACGCACGACACTAAGACAAACACATCTAGAGAGAGAGAGAGAGAGAGAGAAATAAGTAAAAGAAGGAAAATATTATGGGATAGGGATTTGTAGGACGGTAGAAGACCCTCGGTCTTGAGGGTAAATCTGATATAATTGGGTCAGACAGCTCCAAACAGTAGCTAACAGGTAGATGCTCCCTATATGCAACATTTTAGCTTCATAAACAAGACTATCTTATACGACCCATATCTATTAAAGTGTGTTTTTTGTATGCAGTACTGCAAAAGACAATGAACAAGTTTTTAACATATTTTTCTTCCTTAGTCATATTTTGTTCAGCATTCCGAACATGTCATAAGAGAAACACTAACTTAGAAAGCAAATACCTTAACATTAATCAGTAAAGGTAGCTTGTAATTCACAGCAGAATCTTATTGAATTGCATTCCATCCTACCACAAATATATCGGTCCACTTCAAGTACATATGAACCGGAAACATCTGCTAAAGAATTTATTGAGATATTTTGTTGATCGGAATGGACAGAATCAGAGCCTACAAAATTTTAAAAAGCCTATTGATTAAGCAAATAAGGTCATTTGAGCAAATTGTGCAGAGAAACGGTTTTTCCTGGATCCAAAGAACTACTTCATCTCATCTCTTACCGAAGCTGCTACACATTTATTTTCTGACAACTTGGATCAGGGATGGTCTCCAAAATGTCATAGTGGCCATATCCATGAAACAAAACATTGATAGGAATTTCCTCCTCCTTACTAAACTCTTTGCCATAATTCGCTATCTTCACTAAACTACCCGAGCTCCTCTCAATCATGAAGACAGATATTGGTGTCCTGTGATCAAAAGAACCAAATTATAATGATAAAATGATTCATATACTTGAATTGTAAAGTTCAAGTTATAGTTGTTACAACAATAGCATCTTTATACATCGATATGAAGAGATTATACTTTTAAGTAAATGATCGTCTTTGTTTTTTTATATCTGTACCGATTGAAAAATATCTAGTAATCACATATGGACAAACAGATTATTCTACTTGTACATCAAGGATTACATTAAAAGTTACATAATTTACACGCGACATCCCGTCATTGGTTGGAGGAAATTGTTTTTTTCCTCCAACCAATGACATAATGCCACATGTAAATTATGTAACCCCTGATGTAATCGTTGATGTACATGTAGCAAGGTCCTAGACAAACACTAAAGAAACTAAGTACAACTGCGTAAGTAGTATTCATGGATTGGTATGTAAATTGATATTCTTGACATTCTTGTCTTATTACTGAAATATTCTGTATATGAACTATTAAGACATGAATCCCTGAAAACAAGTTCAACTAAGATGAAAGAAACTATTTGGTTTCTAAGAAAACTTTTTATTAGTGCATACTAACTTTGTGATGACCAAACACGTATTTATTACCGTATCCCATCCACTGTTGAGTGTTGATCCACCTTTTCAATGCTAATATAAAAACGTATTGGACAGCACAGTGAAAACGCTCAATTTTAATTGTACGTAGATGAAATACCTTACCTTAATATAATTTTTACTTCAAATACTTATAAATGTGTGTACCTTTCTCAAAGCTATATATATATAGAAATGGAAAAATTAAGAACCACTTAATAATTTTCTTTTCAGACTGTCCTTAATACTTGAGTCAA
Organism: Fraxinus anomala; assembly: GCA_903798345.1. Classification (NCBI taxonomy): domain Eukaryota; kingdom Viridiplantae; phylum Streptophyta; class Magnoliopsida; order Lamiales; family Oleaceae; genus Fraxinus; species Fraxinus anomala. The sequence goes on from CAIGRN010081537.1 coordinate 16,858, forward strand.
TAACATAAGTGAAATATTTATATAACATTTAAATAAAATGCAGATTATAACAATCATTGGTGTGTCTCGTATATGGACATTTTGCATAGTCGTACAATTCTTGTGAATAGGGCTGTTGAACTAAATATGAACAAAAAAATAAGAATCATGTCCAAAACCACAGTAAATAATCCCTCAAAACGAATTTTGAGTATCTTTTGAAATGTTAAGCTTAAGTCTGATCATTTGATCTTAATTTTGAGCAAATGGAACTGACCTAAGAACAAGAGAAGCCATCAGCAACTCTGGTTCTCCACCCCATACATAAGGTTGCTGAATTCTTTTGACATAAGCATCAAAATCATCATCAATAAACCTGTCCAAATATTACATAAATATAAGAACATAAGAAAACTAACATTCAAGAAAGCCATTAAAAGAGAACTTGATAAGCATGTTTGGTAGGCACTAATGGACTGAATATGATGGTGTAATATACAAGATTTTATCTTCTTTTTTTCCTTTAATATTGTCCTACAATCCAACTACCAAACAAGTCATTAAAGGAAAAAACAGAGAAGTACCATTCGACTTCTTTTCGCCTCTTCAAAAGCTCTTCTACAACCTGAAAATTTCCATTCCATTATAAAACTCAATTACTCCAGAGTACAGAATTTTAATAAACTCCAAATGTAAAAGCACGAGTATATATGTTACCGGGCACACACACGAATATACGCAAATACAAAGAACAGTATATTATTTACTTGAGCTCTTAATTGATCAGCAAGCTCTGTCTGACGATTCTGATCAGGAGCCTTTTCACCATTTCTCAAACACGCCATGTGTGCAATTGCTCTAAACAAACACCTCCCGTCAGCAGGAACCCCTTTACACACGAAATTAAAGAATTTTCAACTTTCGTAAATCATTTAAATTACTATTCAAGCACAATTAATAATGAAGAATCAATTAAACCTGTGACCCTGTAATTAGGTAAACGACAATCAGCTGCATCCGAGGCTACAACTTTAGTGCTAAATCCATCGGCTTTATCATCAGCGGGTGGAGAAACCTCGGAATTTAAATCGGAGTAATCGGGCAGCGGCAAGGTTAAACAGGCGAACACGCTATAAAGGAGCCAAGCCGAGTCAGGATGATGGAGCCAGCGAGCCGGCCTGGCATCCCATGCCACGTTCCATGATCCCTCACCACCCGCCCTCTTCGTCACTGCAGTTCGCCGCCCCACCGGCAGTATCACCTTCCATATTGAACCATCTCCGCCGCTACACCTCGCGGTGCAATTGACGGATTCTCCTCCGCCGGCAACAACTGGACTCCTTCGGTCAAAATACGACACCCGATACCCGTAGGCGTAGGATAATGACAGCGACGGGAGCAGCCAAGGCTTCGGACGTGATCCGCAGAATATACCGAGCATCACCGGAATTATTCGTACCCTACCGTACGCAGCGAGCGAAAAATAACTAAAAACTACGCACACATTGGGCACTGAAACCAAAAACGGAAGTAATAAAACATTGCTTTTTGATTAGTTTGGTGAGTTGGTGGTGACAGCGAAAGTCGGTGTAATCAGTGGGGCCCACCAGGCGAACAGCTCCGTAGTCCGGTGTAAGTCGATACTTTCAATTAGGCTAAGTCCTAAAATGATTTTTAAAAATTAATTGATAAGTTGATAAAAATTATGAATCTCATAAATAT
>CAIGRN010081544.1:0-14290 GCA_903798345.1 Fraxinus anomala
ATTGAGGAAAATTCATAAAGATATCATTAGCTCAAGTAGAACACGAAATGAAATATCTTCTAAAAATGTTGATGAGTTTAGTGAACCACGAAGAAACAAAAGAACTCAGATCGTGAAGTTCTTAGGATCGGATGAAGTTGATTCTCAACTTATTTCATTTTACTTGGTAGAGGGAAATAAGGTGAATATTGTAATAATAATTCCCATTGTTTTACAGGTGGAAACCGACCCTAAAAGTTATAAGGAAGCTATGGTTTCACGTGATAGCATCTTTTGGAAAGATGCTATTAATGACGAAATGGATTCGAAAATATCAAACAATACTTGGGAGCTTGTCGATTTGCCACCCGGATCTAAACTAATTGGATGTAAATGGGTATTTAGGAGAAAGTATAACGCTGATGATTCTATTAATACCTTTAAGGCTAGATTAATAGCTAAATGTTATTGACAAAAGAAAGGAATCAACTACTTTGACACCTATGCACCGGTAGTTAGAATAACATTGATAATGACATTATTTGCGCTAGCTTCTATATATGACTTGTATGTTCATCAAATGGATGTCGATACGACATTCTTGAATAGGGATCTCGATGAGGAGGTCTATATGGAACAACCCGAAAAGTTTGTTTTATCTGAAAATGAACACAAGATGTGTAAGTTAGTGAAATCGTTATACGGTTTGAAGCAGGGCACCTAAGAAATGGCATCAAAAGTTTGACTTAATTATAACATCTTTTGATTTTAAATATAATAGAGTAGATAAATGTTTGTATTCTAAATTATGTGATAATTATATGATTTTTAACTGCCTATATGTTGACGATATATTGATTATGAGTAACACATGGATGGAATAGATGAAACGAAGAGGTTTCAATCTTCCACATTCAAGATGAAAGATTTTGAATAAGTGGATACCATTTTGGGTATCAAAATCTCTAAGACTAGTGGGGATTATCTTCTTAGTCAATCACATTATATTGAGAGCATTTGAACGTGAAAGAATATAGTGTCACAATTGATCCAAGTTCTAAACTAATAAAGAATGATGGAATGACTATTACTCAATTGGAGTATGCAAGTGCTATCGATAGTCTTATGCATGCAGAACAATGCACAAGATCGGACATAGCCTATGCAATAAGTAAATTTAGTAGGTTTACTAGCAATCTGAGCAATGATTATAGGAAGGCCATTGGAAGAGTTCTTAGATATTTAAAGAAAACCAAGAACTTGGTCTTCAATATACAAAATTCACAGCTATGTTGGAAGTATTTACTGATGCTAGTTGGATATCTAGCATGGGTGAAAGTAAATCCACTTCAGGTTATGTGTTTATACTTGGATGAGGGGCCGTTTCTTGGAAATTAAAGAAACAGACATTTATAACACACTCAACTATATAATCTGAATTTGTTGCACTATCGAAAACTGGGAGATAATTATTTGTACGTTTTTTTATCTCATAGATTTACAACATTCACTTTTTAAATAATTATTTGTACCTTTTTTTTCTCTCTTCGTTTGCTATTTTATATCATTGAGTTTTTGTCAAACTATATTTTTAATAAGATAGCTGCACAAATAATCATCAAAAAGTGAATGTTGTAAATCTATGAGATAAATGTTGGTGATTATTTAATCTNGAATGTTGTAAATCTATGAGATAAATGTTGGTGATTATTTAATCTTATTAGGATATTTAGATAAGTCCTATCCACTCTAGAATAATCTATTCTATCTAATTGTAACTTTCATTTTGAACCCTATAAATATGAGATTTGGATTCTCAAAACATACTTGAGTTTTGGCGCTCTGTATTTTTTTTATAAGCCTCTGATTGAATCACATTAAGCCCCTGTTTGGCCCTCATTTTGGGGTGTTGAAAATTTTTGGAATAATGATTGATGTGAGAATGTGTGGTAGAAAAGTAATGAAAATTTTTAGATTTGTGTGTAATATTATTTTATTTGATAAATGTATAGTTGAAATGAAAAGAGAGAAAAAATTAATGTAATGTAATGAAAAAAATGGGGGCCAAACGGGGGCTAAAATTTTTCTTCTCAATATTCTATTTAATGTCAACAACACATTTTCAATAAAATAATATTTTCCATCACATCAATAATTTTTCCTTCTTTTTTAACTACACATTCTCCATCAATTTACTATTTCAAAATATATTCTTCGAGAATAATGTGGCTCAAACACACTATAATATAATCAATAAAAAGAATTTTTTTTTACACAGTGTTATTTACACATAGGAAAAAATTAAGTTCATGTTTGATAATTATTATTTTCAAATTCATTTTTTTCTATATTCATTTTTAATTGTACATTCATACAGTAAAATATTTTATATTAAATAAGATTTTTTTCGACTTTTTAACTAAATTACTATTTAAAATTTTATTTTTCTCGAAGAATGATCATCAAATGGAGGCTAAAAAATGAAAGGAGGGTGTATTCGAAATTTCAAAAGAAAAAGGGGTATACGTGTAATTTCAACTTCTCATAAAGGGTAAAGTGAGAATTTACCGAGCCAAGGCGAAAACCAAGCCCAGCCGATTTGTCTCTCTTGGAATAGCACGTGCTCGCGACAATAGATCTATCCTCTCTACTATTCGCAGACGCACAAACAAAAGTAAGAACAGTTTGATTTTCAATCTTTGGACGTAGATACATATATTTGTGTATAAATTTAAAAAAATAGGTAGAAAAGAGAAGGATAGGGAGATTCTGTGGGTTTATGTGTGTTGATTGAGAAAGATGGCCACATTCATGACGGTGTTAGAGTCAGATCTAAGGGCTCTCTCAGCGGAAGCTCGCCGTCGTTATCCCGCCGTCAAAGACGCCGCTGAACACGCAATCTTGAAGGTCCCTTTTTTACTTCTGTTATAATTGACTTTTTTTAAGCTGTGTCTATTTTTTGTCATTTCTTCATACGCATTTATTCAATTTGAATTACCTGGTCATTCGCTTCAACAAAATTTACACTTAAATTAGAAAATGCAGTCACATAGAATGTCAAAATGCCATACTGCATTTTTATGAAGTTAAAAGTGAAGTCGAGTTCTGGGTTTCCTATTTGACTGAAAAATCTAGTTATTGGAATATGCAGCTTAGATCATTAGCAAGCCCAAATGAAATTGCGCATGATGAGGATATAGTGAGAATATTTTTGATGGCGTGTGAGGTCAAGAACGTGAAGTTGAGTGTGATTGGACTGTCTTGTCTGCAAAAGCTCATTTCTCACGATGCTGTTGCTCCTTCAGCTTTGAACGAAATCCTCTCCACTCTCAAAGAAGTAAGTTAAACCATATAATCCCCCAGCTTGCACGAACAACCTCTCTCTCTCTCTCTCTCTCTCTCTCTCTCTCATGCACACACACTGTACACTAATTTTAATTCAGGGCCATCCATCATATATCTGCACTGAGGTTATATGTAATGCATTTGTCATGCAATTAATAGGTATATCCCTTATCACTTTTTGTCCTATCAATTGATGCAGTTTTGACTCATGAAATGTGTTGTTTTTGTGCCCAACTAAATTTTTAGGTCATTTTTTGGGCACTCACAAAGTGGCAAGTCAGGATTCTGGAGGTCAACATTTGAGACATCTCAAATGTTAATTTGTGCATGAATTTGTTAACCCAAAAAGTTATATACGACCTAGAGATGAATTAATACAATTATCCGCCTTCAACTAATCTAATTATCTTTGAATAAACTTTCATGGGATTGTGCCATTTGAGGACGTAATATGTGCAACAAGGATGTAGAAAGAATTTAGCATTCACTGCTCCACTGTGGAATTGCAAGATAGTTGTGGAGAATATTGTCAATACTTAACAGATGCGGGTTTTTTTGGTTTTGACAAAGATGCAACACTTTCTTTTAGCAAAATGTATTGGTTTTTGGTCCAGAAGGTTAGAATATAATATGTGGAAGTCTGGTTTTGGCTGGTTTCATGAATGAAGAGAGACTGCTAGTTTTTGAAGAGAGGAATAAGAAACATGTCAATTATAGGAAAGGGACAAGTTTTTAGCTTTTTTACGGGCTTGTACAACAAAGGAATTTGAGGATTTTTCCTTTTCTTTGATTAATCTAACTTGGAAAGATGTATTTTACTGCTGACTAGTTTTCTATTCCGTTAATGACCTCAACCTCACGTTCTTTGTGCCTTCTACCATTCTTCAATGAATTCACGTTAATAATAATATAAGAAGTTGGACATTAGTAATTTTCTTTTTGAATTTGTGAGTTGACCAATTATTATCATGCTTCTTGTCCATTGAGTAATCACAATTATCTCGTCTTTTTCATTATTTCACATTGATGTTCAAATTCGTTGTTAGTTAAAAATAACCACAACAATTACAAAAATAGAAGAAATACGTGAACCTCACTTAACTCACAAAATCGTGTTTAACCCTTGTTATTTGAAACCCTCGTAACCATTATTGCAACATTAAAAAACTGATTTTTAAAACGTATCTGCCCTTTTTGTGAGCCATAAGCTTTAACAGGTAGACAAGGAGGGTACCGTACATGAATATGTGAGTTGATCATCAAACTATTGAGTTTTATCGGAACTAACCAAACCACAGTCACCAGCATCTCTTTTCCTATTGACAGAGTAACCCATTGGAGTACTTTTAGACATGCAGAACCTCAAAATACATAATTCCATTATAAACAGACCTATTTTGCAGTGTAAATGGTTATCTGTTGCTCATCTTGAAAGTGAACTAGTACTTAGGCTCTATTTTAATAGAACGAAACTTGTGTGATAAAATGAATGATTGTGAACATATAAAAACAAGCCATTGTTTTAGTCCTTTTGGTTTCACATCAATGTTTGCTTAAGAAAAGTTGACCTTAGCTTTGATTTTCCATCCAATGATAATGTCCCCAATTTAATTTGTTTTCACATTTCCATTCTCTATATCTCAAGATTCTTTTTCATTATTTTCCAGCACGGTGAAATGGCGGATGAGAGTGTTCAACTTAAGTCGCTGCAAACTATACTCATAATATTTCAGTCTCGTCTACAACCTGATGATGAGGTAATTAAAAGTTATCAGCTTAGCCTTTGTTTGGTAGAGATTAAAATCAGATTTTTAGTAGATTTTGATTAAAGTTGATGAAATGTGTGGTCAAAAAGTTGTGGGTTCCATGAAATGTGTGGTTAAAATTAATTGTTGACTTTGATTTGAGATTTTAATTGGATTTTAATCCAAACCAAACAGGGGCTTAGTTAAAACATGTTCATTTCTGAATTATATTGCAGATAAAATGCTCTCTGATGTGATATGTTTGCACCTGGAATTTTAGAACATCTGCTAGTTTTAATGAAAACTGAAGTTAAAATTTTTTTTAACATAGCCCTGCCCTCTGGACTGACATGTGGCATGTCCATCTCTTCTGTTTTAAGCGCCAGAGATGTCTTCAACTTTTCTCTGACACAACGTGGTGTTATCTCCGACATGCCAGAAAATTTAATGATAATTAAAAAGAATAAAAAATGATAAGCGAGTAGCGTAGACTTGACCTCTATTTTTGCAGATCAGTGGGTGTCGCACTGTCATTCGGTGGATGTTGTGCCGGGAATGACAAAAAAAAGAGAAGTGATGCTGTAATGGTTGTTTTCTTCTGCCGGCTACAATGCAAGACAAAACCCTAGATTAACCAGTCTTTTAAAGTAAAAGCCCAAACCCGATAGTCAGTCAAATATCTTTTATAAAATTGGACCCACCGCTAACCACATTTTACAAAGTCAACTGGGGAGGAAGTGACCAGACACAATTGCTATGTTTCTCAAATCTCAATGAAAATGGGCTCATTACGTTAATGTTGAATAAGCAATTGAAATCTATTTCTCAATAAAAATGAACCTACAACTTTACAATTTGTATATGAAGACTTTTTCAAAAACTAAAACTCTAATGCTAAAAAATTAAAAAAATTAAATATTATTTTAGCTAACTTGGTGGCGATATGTTGTGACAGTACTTTTTTGGAAAATCGCATCTTGTATCAGTGCTTCGTAAGGCCCGCCTAACCCTTCCTTATTCCAGAGTAAGGAAATGCCACCACACCATTATTTAAACCATAATCTAAATTGATCAACTGCCGTACTTGCATTGCCTTACAGTATTATATCAACTTCAGTATAAGCAGAAAATAATTCCTTACCCCCCCTTCCCCAGAGAGGAAGCAAAGAAACAAGGGGGTGGAGAATGATCATAGATAGAGCATGGCCACTAAACAGTATGCTCATTCATGGAGATGAAGAAAATACAATGAGGAAAATGAGGGACAAAGTTTTGTATAATTACATTTGTGTTTCTCCATCTGGATTTTTATTCTGTTCCACTCCATTTTCCTCTTAATGGCTATTATAAGGAAGGAAACTGACTATTTAACTGGGCTATGTTGGTCATAATATAGGTAATTAACCTCTTAGTAGAAGCACGTTAATAGTTATGTGCTTGAGAAAAAGGCTTAACTTGTTATTGAATATTGTGTCATGAGCTTAAGAATGGCCACAATTTCTAAGGATCAAGTCTGTCTCCTTTTACTGTTTAGAAACATGAATTCTATTATTCCCTTTGCAATTTTAATTAACATGTCCTGGCAGAGCTTCTATTATAACTTTGCAAATCTGTTTCCATGATAACATTATTGATGGCATGCACAATCAATATTGAATACCAATGAGATTCAGCCAAGGTATGAGTGAACCAACTCCTTTTCAAATAATACCGCCCTTACCTGCATCATCAGCATTGGCTTTGGAACATCAATCTGCTTGGAGTTTAAAAGAGCCTGCAAGGAGGATAACATCATGAAAATGCAACAAGTCTGTTGACTTAGGTGGTTGACAATGGATCCCCAAATTAGGAAAAATAAAGCTCTTCAAAATAATTCAGTTGACCTGAAATGGAATTGCCAAGGAAATGTAGTAAAGAGTGGCAGAATGTGGTGGATGTTTTGTGATTGCTTCCTGCATCTCCTCAAATTTTAACTTGTTACAAGCCGTCCAGCTTGTCCAATGAATCTATGATAGCTTGAGCCATAACAATGAATTTGGTCTGGAAATTCTTGGAGTCACCATTAGTTCAGTTGAAGTTGGGCTTATGGTTGATGGATATGCAATCCGATCTTAGTAAACTGATGCCAGATAGCTTGAGCCATAGCAATGAATTTGGTCTGAAAATTATTGAAGTCACCATTAGTTCAGTTGAAGTTGGACATATAGTTGATGGATATGCAGTCTGATCTTAGTAAACTGTAACCAGATAGCTTGAGCCAGCAGACCTACTAAAAAATGTGTTGAGAGAGATTCTTCTCGACGACAACAAAAGCACTTTGAAGTTTATTTAAGTCCTTTAGCTTTCAGGATATCATCTAGTAGGAAACCATTCAGTAGTTGCAACACAAATACTGAATCTTAATGGGAATATGACATCCAAGCATATTATATGGAAATAATTCTTTCTCTATCTTATATTTTGTAACATGGAACAGCAATTAGATGATCCTTTCCTGAGACACTATATTATGACTGTTCAGAAAGTACACACCAGAAGTAGGAACGGAAAGGTAATATGCCCCCGCCCACCAAATGAACAAACAAGGAACCTTTCCGTCTTTATTTTTTAGAAACTTTGAGCTATAGCATTTAATAGAAACAAGAAATGTTGGCACATTTTATCTTACATATGAACTAGTAATTCAACAGCAGGTCAAACTTGTTGCATACATTCTAACTTTTCATTTTTCCATTTCACACCATTGCCTCTTTCATACACACTTTAGTCGGGAAAGTAATATATTTTTTTCTTTTTTTTGGGGGGGGGGGGTTATTGGAAGAGAATGAGGTAACATATCCTTTCAGAAGGTCTATCTTCAAACACAGCTTGAATCAGATGGAACAGTACGTTCTTGGTGGGTTATTGGAAGAGAATGAGGTAGCATATCATTTCAGAAGGTCTATCTTCAAACACAACTTGAATCAGATGGAACAGTATGATGTGTTTGATGTTCCTTGATCCAAAAGCACAAGGAGTATAATAATAAAAATATTTGCTATATATACACAGAGCCCTAATAAATATGGTTCTTTTGATGTGTCTGATGCATTTGCAGCTATATGAGATTCATTTCATTTACTCATGAATTATGGGAAAGAAATGGAATTATTGAAGAAGTTTGAGATTTTGGTGTGACTGGTTCCTAATTATTTTGAGAACAAGTTACTGGATAAGTTTTTAGGGCTTTGGTCGAACTAAAGGTGCCTGGACTTCTGAGGTGTCTGGTCTTCTGGTTTTCTCTTGGTGCACTGGATAGATAAAAATGCTACAATGTTCCATAATAAACTTCTTTTGCACCTTTCGTGGAATCAAGAGGTCAATTTGCCTTCTTATAACCAAAGGCTTTGGGCACTTTCATTGGGATAGTACTCTCTGATATACTAATGAGAATTTTACAATTGTTCGAGTTTCTTCAGTTTATTTTCCTCAAATTTAAGAATGGTCGTGTTCTTAATTCTTCTCTGCTTTCATTGTTCGAGAAATAGACAAAACAGATTCTATGACCAGTATGTATTTGTTTTCTTCTTGCTCTCTTCAGACATCTTCTTGATGTGAATGTGGTCTAGAATTCCATTTCATTTGCATAACTTTCTTTTATTTTTTAAAAGTGAAGCATTTTGACCAAAAGCAAATTCCCATGTTGTCGTGAGATTATTTAGTGCACTTGTATTTTGGCTTAATGGGGAAAGTGGAAATCATTGGAAAGGATTTGTGGGCTTGTTCAGATAACTCCATTGCATTTTGCACAAACTCTTATCACTGCAGGAGAATTTGGCTCACGCTCTTGGTATCTGTCTCCGGCTTCTTGAAAACAGTCGGTCATCTGACAGTGTGCGGAAGTAAGTAAATTGTAAATTGGTAGTCTTTCTTCCCCCTTTTCTTTAACATTGTTATGGCCTTTCCACTTTTCTCTCTGTTCATTTCTTTTCTTCTACTCACCTTTTTTCTAACTTTTTGTTATCATTTTCTTCTGCTTATTTTCCAGTACTGCTGCAGCAACCTTCAGGCAAGCAGTAGCACTGATATTTGATCACGTAGTTCGCGCAGAGTCATTGCCTTCTGGCACATTTGGTTCTGGAAGATACTTTTCTCGAACTAGTTCATTTACTAGTGATATGAATCGCAATGTGAATTCCCTGGAGTACGTAAATTTGATTCTCTTTTACATGTACACCATATCCATGCGGTATGGCTTTCTAGTCAACTGCGACTATTTTAGCCATTCATGTGTGCTTCATTCACACTTGAGACTAGCAGAAGTCTTGTAGGTTTTGCTATATATATATTTTTACTGAAGTAGGTTTTTTACGTTGTTGACAAAGAATGTTGATGTTCAGGGTTTCTAAATAGAATAACTGAACTTTGCCTGAACAGGTCTTTAGAGCGAGAAGTTATCTCTGGAAGTTCGTCATTAAGTAGGGATACCCTTACAAAGTTTGGGAAGCTCGGGCTTTGCTTGCTTGAGGACTTGGCAACTCTTGCTGCTGGTGGATCTGTATGTGCTAACATAAATCACTAAATTTGGCTACTTGAAATGTTTTAAATTTTGATGCCAATAGGCATAGGTAGAGTGACATTGGAATAACATGAATATTTCTTATGGTTGGGGTAAACATTGGTGAACGAGAATTATATTTTTTTGGCTGCACATTTCAGGCTATCTGGTTGCGTGCTAATTCCCCTCAACGAACATTTGCACTTGACATACTTGAGTAAGGACTTTGTCTTTATTGTTCATAGGGTAGCATGCTAATTCCATTCAATGAACATTTGCACTTGACACACTTGAGTAAGGATTTTGTCTTTATTGTTCATATTATTATTATTATTATTTATTATTATTATTATTATTATTATTTTTCGTTAAAAATGGATGTAGTATTATTCATGTTGTGAAAATTTAAGTAGAGCTGTACAACATTCTCTTTTCAGAGTTTTGCAGAATAGTAATGATTCGTTTTGGAACAAAAAGCGCGATGTGATATGGATATTCTCTAAATGGAAAAGCTTCATTTCAAAAGAGTATATTGTTGGATTGCAAAAGATAATGTTAAAATTCGTGTCTATAGTTTTTCTACGCAAGTTCCCAACTCCTGCAGAACTAAATGATGACCAAACAAGCAACAGATATCTTGCATATGATGGCGGACTTTGTTATTTCTGAAACATCAATCTTTTGTCTTCAATTATCAATTGTTACTATAGTATTGGAATGCCCACACATGGTGATGATTTATGGGCTGATACAATATTGATATGGAGTTAATGATTACTGTGGTTGCTGAATAACCTGGTTTTTCTTTTTCTGCTTTTCTTTTAATGATTTTGCTTGAGCTCATGATCATTATTGGTTTTGGGAGCGAGAAGAAACACTGGAAGAAAACTGTTATACAGAAATGTGATTTTGTACACGTGTTAGCATCTACCCTCTCTATTAATATACTCCTCTTATTAGAAAAGTGACATCTTATGCACTCAGTTTAAGTGTGTCATTGATTGAAAATTTATTTCTATGAAATTTCTGCTGATTAAAACAGAGAATTCTATAGGCTAATATTTTTTTTCATTTCATGATTTTTCAGGTTCATCTTATCCAATTATGTCTTATTGTTCAGAACCTTGCTCCCTTATGAACAGGTACTAATGAAACTTGTGAACTGAAATTTGGGCTTCCTTGCTTTTCATTTTTTCCAGTAATTTTCGTTACCTAACAGATAATGGCAATTAACAGGTCCTGCGTCACCAAATATGTTCACTTCTCATGACATCGTTTCGTATTAATTCTGAGGTGAGTTATGTGTTTAATATGAAGTCCTTTCACTAGATTCATAGAATGGAATTGGATGTACTATCTAGAGAAGAGGTTCTAAATGTCCCTTATCTTCACATATATGGGGTTAGCTTGAAGATGAGGCAGGAGAACCTTATTTCCATCGCCTCGTGTTGCGGTCTGTAGCTCATGTAATCAGGCTTTACAGTTCATCACTTACCACCGAATCTGAGGTATTATTCTTCTAGTGTTTTTCAAAATTATCAAATTTATGTTAGTCAGGATTAAAGATTTTGATTGCGGAAAATTCTCAATTATGGTGCTTTAACTCTGACGCTTTGCCTAACACAAAATAAGGATGATATAAGGCTGAAGAAATATAAGAAACAGAGAAAAGAATAGAGGAACGAAGAGGCAATATCAAAATAATGGAAAAAGGAAGTGGAAGAAACGAAAGTGAAGGACGGAAGTGGGAACTAAGTGCAACAATCCACTTCTTGGCATTAAATGAGTATTGTTTTTGGAAGATAGGTCTTTAACCAAAAGGTTGGTTAGGTTAACAAATAGAAAGGCTGATTTCATCCCAACCCCAATTCATGCACCCTCACACCGACAAAGAAAAGAAAGAAAGAAATGAAAACTTCTCACCTGAATTATTGCCTTGACACCATGACTTTGGATCTTTAATTGCTGTAGTCATTCCCAACAAAACAAGTATTCTATCATTTTGTCATTGTAACTTAGGCAAAGGTACTACCAGATAAAGGAGCATCATATTGATCTTAAGTAGCATAGAAATTCATTTTACTTGCAGATGGTTGAAAGAAGTACGGAAACTATGAGAACTACAAAATATTATATGCCATTTCACCTGTAAGGAAACTCCTGACGCTCCAATATGCCCTGACCTATGTTGCTTGTACTCAGGTGCGGGGGTTTGATCTGGTACATATTTAGGTAAAACCTTCCCACCACCCCCCTCCCAACCCAAAATTTTTATGGGGATACAACTAAAATGATCTAAAATTTAGACAAGGTATGTGGATGTCTTGAGAATTTAAAATTTTTGTAGTATTTATACATGATAATTTTATGCATTATATATTTGTATACAAAATTTATATGTTGACTGGACATATAAAACAAATTAAATTGCAAGTTGTAATACCTCATTTCGTTTTCATTTCAAGTCTAGAAATATGAGATACAAATTAGAAATTGGTTTAAATCCAATAGAGAAATAAAAAAAACATATAACTGATCCTCTTCTAATTAGATCCCATACTCTTGTCCTCAGGCACTTGCTTCAAAATGGAGTCTGAGCAACATAGGTCCGGACAAGTTAAACATAAAAGAATCTAAAGGATTTTAAAGTCCTTTGGTGAGAATGCGTATCCACATTAGGTCCATAGACATTATGACCAAAAAAGAAAATGATTTATAGAAGTTTGGTAGGAAAATGGTGAAAAAAGAGGCTTTGGATGGGTGTCAAATTACTTCTTGCATTTCTGAAACTTAAAACTGAAGTTATAATGTAGTGAAATTTATGCTTATTGGACCAGTGATCAAGATTTGAAAATATTTGTAGCCCAGACATTGGATACGGGACAAGAACTCAGACTCCTTATTTTTTTCGAAGTCTAGGATATCACATGTAAAATATAATTTACTCATTCCATATAGTTGAAAATCTGTTTTTTTTTTTCAGAAAGCAAGATAAACATGGCCAAGATCATAATCTTCCTTAACTAATAAACATCTATCTCAAAATCTTACTGCTTGACAAATTATATTCAGGCTTTACTAACCATCTTCGTTAATTTTAATAATTGCTAAACATTTTAGATTTTAAATCCTGTTACATGATAAATTGTAATGTAATTGTGTGTTAACTGACAAAATTTCCCTGTTTTATGCATCTTTCTGTGCTATGTTTGAGTAAATCTTTCATCATCTCAGGTATTTCTAAGCATGTTAGTGCGGGTTACCACACTTGATTTACCACTATGGCATCGCATTCTTGTCCTTGAAATCTTGAGGGTAACTTAACAAACTCAGTCCATAGTTTATCAATTAAAAATCTCTTATTTTCTCTTAACTGCAACTCGAATCTACAATCCTGGAGCTGATCATCTGTATCTGTCTTTGGACAGGGTTTCTGTATGGAAGCACGCATTATGCGCATTCTTTTTCAGAATTTTGACATGTAAGTATAGCTCTGGTCAACTCTTCCATCTTTTGCTCATATCAGAAAGAGTATTTCTGATGACAATTATTATGGAAAATGTGTTATTTCTTCTCACATGTTTGCTAAAGTAGTAAGAAACCTATTTATCAAAAATGCATATTGTTTTCCTTTGTTATGTAAGAAGTTCTAAAATCAACTTGCTATAATATTAAAACCCTTATCAGAAACAGTTAAATATTAAACTGGAGTTCTATTGCATAAATATTTATAAAGCTCGATTACTCATTATGCACTAAAACTATTCTTAATTTTCCTAGAACTTCCCTTGTCATTTCCTTGAATTTTTTCAAGTCAAAGTCGATACTATTTTAACGGATGACGTTAGGAAAGGAGGTCAATTGAGAAATAGGATAGTAGAGAAAAGCTTTTGAGGAATTGGTCCCATTTTGATAAAAATGAAATTTAAATGATCAAAGAGGGGGACTCATAATCAAGGTTTTCTTAGACTCTGGAGTTTTAGGAAGTCAAATAATGGATCAATAACTAGCAACAAATAATTTAATTATTGTTTCTAGATGGAGATTCTGTTTCTTCTTAACACGTCCATTCTTAGTCAAATATTGTGTTCAATTTTAGCTTGATCAAACCCTGCTGTAAATCATGGCTGCCCCCGCCACATCCAAACACCTCCCTCCACCACCAATCCCAGCCAACCTTCCCGGCTCCAACCACATCTCTACTAACCCTACCGGCCTCACGCCACAAAGTTCCAGCCATGCACCCGGAGCCGCGTCAGATGGTGGAAACCCTAGCTTCGTGATCCGTCGGTGTGCCGGTCTGAATGTTGGTTCGTCCTACGTCAGGACGACGACTCACGACGACGCCTCGTATGGAGGCGACAGATACTACAAAGCTGCAGCGATGGAGGAGGAGGATCCGGTTCATGGCAGCCCGAACTCGATTCCGCCTCATCCGGTCAACCTACGGCCAAACGCGCCGGTCCGAGGGCCTGTGCAGGCGATTCCGAGCTCAGCCGATCAAGCGTCCGGCGAGTGTGCTGTTCTACAGACGCGTGGGCCGGCGCGTCCCACACGTGCCGCATGTGAGGTCTGTCCAGATCCAATCTGTTGAGCCGAGGCCATTTCGAACATTGACTTCGTCATTATCTGCTCAAAATCATGGGAAACAGACTTACACTGGGGAATTCAAAGTATTTTCGCG
>CAIGRN010081586.1:0-12131 GCA_903798345.1 Fraxinus anomala
GAAGCAGATTATCCATACTTGGAAACACGGGGAGATATACTGTAAGCTACAGTATGAGAGAATAAACATCACAACAATGGAGAAATTTATGTTAAAATATGGATCCATGCATGGGAAGGAGAAGGACAGCATATCAATCAATATGACACAGGTTTTATCTGCTCGTTGTTCATGACTAAACTTTTTGCCTTGATTTTAGAAGTATATTTCTTAAACTTGCTTTCCAACCATTAATATTCAAGATAGTGCACTACATCAGATCTGAGAAGACATTGAAGATTGAAGATGAGCGTATACACAATGTTCACATCCGGATTAGAGAAAGGAACTCTTGGCCAGATAGAAAGATAACCCTGTCTGATACACTCAATGAGAAGACAGGCAATCCTCAAATAGACAAATTCAAAGAATCCAAAACACCATGAAAGAGAACTTTCAACATTTGTAACAGTTGTAAGTTTTCCTATATTCTCTTAATATATAACATCAAAATCATCGAGTCATTAAAATTCGTTGAACATTTGGCATTGCTATTTAACAGGTTTTCTTCACCATTGTAAGCAGTCCACACCAATTCATAAAACTTATCCTGGGTCAAAGCATTCTTCCTAGTGTTGATGCATTTTATGTTTTCAGGCCATGTATATAAAGAGAGTATATGCCATAATTTGAAATATAACCATCAGGAGAATGAAATACAATACTTGCTCTAATCAATAAGATCGATGAAAAACCAATTCATGCAAAAACAGCCAATTGTAAAACAAGAGTCGTGCAACAAGGAAATTATTCATCCAACTAGTTCCGAGGAATCAACAGAAAAAGAAAACCCCTTGTGATGAACCATATCCATCTTCAGTTTATGAGAGTACAAAGATCTGCAATTTTTAATAATCACAATATGTGAGGAAAGAATAACTATTCATATGCTTCCAGAAGAAAACCTACTTTTTTTTTTTTTAATATCCTAGGATATCCATTTTATCCCCCCCAAAACCAGTTACAATGAGATCCTGGTTACTGAATGGATTATTTGGATAGCAGAGTATGATGAAAAGATCCATTAGCATTGTGAATCCAATTATTAATAGACCAAAATCAGATATGAGAAGACAGAAGATTGAAGACGAGTGTATACACAAGAAACTGCTGATTCAATTCATGCCAAGAGAATGTTGTATAATGCAGCAATCTCCTGCCGTCATCTAGGTTTAACAGGAACCTGATGTCCTCAAATTGCAATTACAGGCACAAGAAGTTTTAACTCAAATGATGTAGGACCAAGTGTGGAGATCTTCTTCCACAAGTATAGACGGAAAATACAAAAGTTCTAACACTTCCTGATACTGGGAAAATAATAATAATATATATATATTGGGACTCAATTCAAATGGCTCATAATGGGCAAAAAACTTGTGCAGGCTAAGAATCACTTAATGATTTAGCACGTGAAAGATCAAAGAAACTATTTTCAAGGCTTAATGCTTGTCCAACTTTCTGAAAGTCAAAGAAGAGTGCAAGAAGAACTAAAATACACTGCTAAATCTCATGGCCATCCATTATTGGATTAGACAGCATAACCCAATGCAATTAGGACTTCAAAAGCTCTGCAAAGAATCAATAAATAATCACAAGGACTTATCCTTCAAGGAATCTCCAACTCCCAACTAGCAATTCAGTACTTAAGTGATATCAGAATAATTCCAGTAAACTCAATTTAGCTCCTAATATGCGTAAAAAAGCACGATACTGGAAATAAAATTCTCTAACTCAAGTTACAGCAACAATCTACATTTAACAAATTTATATAATACCCTCGAATTAGCTAAATGTACAAAAACAATAAAACTGAACCGTCAATCCTAGAAGGAAAAAAAAGAAAAAAAAAAAACCATAGCTAGGTCTAAAGAGCTTAAAACAGAAAGCAATTTTCAGCTGTGTTTTTATTGATGAAAGCAATGAAGTAACATTTCTCATGATCGCACGAAAGAAAATTCGCAAGGAGACCACACTCATGGACATGGCAAATTCTAAATTATACCTTTTGCTTCTTATATTCTCCTAAGAAAGTAGCATATCATTTGAGGATGAGATTCTCTAAATGAGCAAAAAACAAGAATTGAACTCCAATAACAACATAAACATAATATAAAAACCATCTTATCCCATGAGCATTAGGTGGAAGATCATTCCTGAAAAATTCTTGTCTTGCTGTCAATGCACTAAAGGAATGACGACTATCCCACTATTAGATTTTTCAAACACCATAGCCCAAAATCATTTGAGAAGTGATTCACTGTAAAATGCAAGATGAACATTCCACTAGAGCCCAATATAGCCTCCACTGTAACTCCAAACAAAAAGACTAATGTCAAAAGTATATATGGATGTATTTCACTACTTCAGTCAAAATAGTCCAAAAATGAGACGTTATTTTAAGCTAATATAAATTTAAATATCTAATATTTCATAATGCCAGGTCGGTGACAAATATGTTCGGCATTTTAGGAAAAGAATTGCGGAGTGACAAGAGATCCTTCAAACCAAAACAGTTTACGTATATCTGGTCTTATACTGGTTAATGTTAGTCCATTCAATCAAATGATTATAAAATAAAAGTATAAGTTAATGCATCATCGATGAAGTGCACCTCAATGCCCATGATGAATTGACGATCATTTAAGTCCAACAAAAATACTGCTACACTTACTGAATCCTATCAACACAGTTCCATCCAAATCACATGGTTTAACTTAAATCAGAGACACATACACACACTACTAAGTCGAACAATGTGGTATTTAGCTTCTATACAACAAGAAGCAAGGTAGCTCTATATCACAACACATTATATCTGACAGTCGTACAGTAGGTTGAATCAACAAAATCTTAAGCAGTCAGCCAGGGTTTAAGGCAAGCACAAGCTACGTACTTAAGTTCCTCCCATTTCCTCTTCTATGCATCTGGACGTTTCACTAGGTAACCATATCAAGGCCAGAGCAGTTGCAGTAAAGGTAGCCTACAAAGTAATAAATGTCAATCAAATTAGGAAGTAAAAGAGCTACACTTGGAAGTTTTTTAACTTGTGATTTATTGGCATGGATCCTTCAATTTACAATTATCATATTTATCATGTTTCATCTGACTATCATAAAAGTTCAGTTCTATTGGTTCAAATGGTTTTTTTAATAGTATTTCCAAGAAGATTAAAACCAATAAAGGGAAAACATATATAGGTTAGATAACTGTCCATAAAATGTGAAAAACATTTATGACCCCCAGAATAAAGGTGAAGTAAATTGAATATAAAATGCTGTTTAAAAAGGAAATTATAAGAACACCTTTGTCCCAGGCTATGTTGAGAAAGGCCAAGTCCTTGCTCGCTTAAGATCAGGGCGGTCCAAAATGCCCTGAGCTATTAGAAGATGAAAATCTGCTAGTGCGCATGCCTCAAGAAGTGAGACATAATGTAGAAGCTAGTTCTTCTTGTTTCCCAGCCAAGAATTTGCTTCATTGACACCATAGGAATAAGGCTTAAGTAACATTGGTGGCCATGTCAAATTGAAAGTGCACCCACTCTAGTAAAATAACATGCTTACAAAATGGTAGACTTTATGATATAGGAAACAAACCTGTTTTATCAACATTTTTAGATATATTTTGTTGATCATCAGTATTTTAAACACCTGTTCCTTAGTTCAGTTGTTTCCTATACGCATTAAATGGTATATTTCATTTTCTTACAAATAAAAGAAATGTAAAAGCAGGGTCTACTTCAGGAAGGATGAAATGCTTTGCACAATGTCTGTGTCTTTCAAATACTAATACAAGGACCTTTCAAATAACCACCAATGCAATGCATATTCAATTGCACGCAATTACAATGTCGTACTTAAAGCACAAGTGTGACATACTAATTTCATGAAGAATGAAATGTCTTTGGTCATCTACACTTCGCCACGTAAACTCACAATTCTTTTCTCCACCTACAGCTCCCTTTTCGAAGCTCTGCCTTCTCATCCCACAACTTCAACTCCTCAACAGCTAAAGCATTACATTACTAACTTCATTTTAAATAGCAAGATCCTACAGTCAAAATGTTTCTGCAGACAGTTGCTAAAATGTAAATAATCAAGGGGTTTAAGAACTAGATAACAGGAAGTTCTTACACCCACTCTAAAGCTTGCTAATATTCATTTTGCTACCCTGGCATCCCATGCCAAGAAAATGGTTACTTTCACATCCTTCTATTCGAACACCACTAGTTGATTTGCTTAGCCCTTGTTTGGTACCCATTATTTCCAAAATACATTTTTTCTCTCACTTATTTTCAACAACATTCTTCAATAAAATAATATTACACACAAATCTAAAAGTTCTCCTTATTTTTTAACCACACATTCTCCAACAAATTACTATTCCAAAATGCATTTTGGGCAAAAAAATGGGGCTCAAACATGCGCTTAATAATATAATTAATTGTAACTCACATGGCTGCATGGTCCTTGTTCTTGTAACACTCAGGTAGTCTGGTTCACTGAGGTTTTCACAAACAAATTAAATCAGACACCAGGCAACATCAAGGAAACAGAAGTGAGTGAAAACACTACTACACAGTACCAATGCTATGGCATATAGCTATCTTGGAAGTAGAAAATCAAGCAAGTACAAATGCAAAAAGAAGAAACTGAAAAGAAAAATAAAGTAAAATTAAACCAAGAACTACAGTGCAAACATTAACCACAAACTACTACTTTTACCCCTTCTCACAAGTCAGTAAAAACTAGCTGAAAGACGTCAGTTGATTTCTGCTTCATAGAAACAAAATTCAAAATGAACAACTTGAATCATAAGCATCTTTTCATAATTCAAAAATTTTCATGTTCTACGTGGAAAAATAAAACTCTTTAATAATTGAAATTGTGCCTTGTCTTCCGAATCTTCGCGACAAACATGCAGAAGTATCGAAATTTAAATATCATAAAGCAAAACATAAGAAGCTCAGGAAATTTTGCCTTCAACTCTTAAAATGTATGGCTAACATAGAGCACAAGAAAAAGATGAGAACATGCATGTAGTAGAGAATATGTAAGGAAAATGATATAACTTTTAAGAAATTTCTCCACACTATGAGTTTGTACTTCATTTCAAGTGAACAAACTAAATTCATCCAGATACAAAGTAACATTTCACCAAACTTGGTGTATTCAATTTCTATACCACCTCATCTATTCACATAACAAGTCTTCCAGCACACGCACCATACAAATATATGGACCAAAACCATTAGAGTACTAGATCTGTGCTTCAAAAACTCCCTTCTATACCAACATATAAGACTATGATGACTAGAGTCTACAACAAGAACACACGCGAGACACGCTGAGAAAAAGATGGACCCAACTCATAAGGTCAAGGGAAACAAAGACTCTTCCTAAGACCGCGTGATCATGCTACGAGAACGAGCCAACTGAAATGTCAAGCTGCCTCCATCCTGTGTTGCCTCTCCATCAACAGTTTCAGAGTCATACTGCTTCCTGCAACCTGGACAGCGGCCATCCTCCTCAAGAATCCTCTTGTGACAGAAAAGGCAGAGCCGGAAGCCACATGAACAAGGGAGAAAACTGGAGTCCGTGAAGTCAAAATCCTCATAGCATATTGGGCACGATGTAGGGACGGGCCCGACATTCTTAAATGCCCAAACAGAGCCTCCACAATCAAGATGCCTCCCTGAATTCATTGGGAAACTATACTGCTTTGATAAGTTGGGCAGGGTTTGAGGACGACAGGCATCATCAGGCCTCCATGCCTGGCAATTTACCAGAACCCTTTCTGCAACCATTCCCCGATTATCTGGCTCCGGCTTTGAAATATCAAGCGCAAAAGATGACTGGTTTCTTACCTTCGATTGAGAATCTGACTGGGAAGCATTTAAATCTTTCTCTGAAGGCAACGAATCCAATCTTGATTCGGTGTTTTGTAGTCGCTGCTTGTCATCGGTTGCAGCCAAGGCATCAGCCACAGCCTCCCAATCATCCAAGCAGCCATCATCATCCCCTTCATCTTCCTCACTCATACTTCCAGAACAACATCCGTTGCTACTAGCACAACTGCTTCGGCTGCTACTCCCAGTAAAATTGGTTCTAGAATCACTATTGCCCAAGACACTACTGGTGTGGCTGGTGGATGGCGATGACTCGGTATCACTGTAATGATGCAGTTGCGATCCATCTCCATAATTCTCCTGCACATCTCTTGGCTTAATCTCCAATTTCTCTATGGCTAGTATGCTCTTGTTCTCCAAATTCACTGATGACCCTCCACGTATCCCTCCACCATTTGATTCCTCCTTACAGATACCCTTATTCTTCACTGTATAAGTAAAGATGAGTATGTACACATACGGCGTGAATGCATGTTACAGAACACAGATCTTTGACTAACCTTGAGAAAGCCACTGCTCGCGGCGAGCATCAAGCTTGCACTGCTTCAATTTCGCTGACCGATTCGCCTAAAATTCCCAAAAAAATAAATAAATTATTAAGAAATTATACACTCAAATACATTAAAAATCAGCAAATTCCACTCAATTACCCAGAAAATGAACAAAGAAAAAATCTGGAAATTGATAGAAGGGAAAATCAACTTCAACCAAAAGCATTGAGAACCAATACTACATTCAAGAATATAAAAATTTGAAACTCTCGAAATTTATACGAGTCTAAATTAAAAATCTTGAAAATGTATACAAGTATAAATAAAAATCTGGAAATTTATGGAAGTATACAATTTAAAATGAAAACAAACGCATACACAATATATGTTTATAAACATAAAAAAATCAAGACTCGTATAAATACCTTCTTTTTCTTGGCGAAATCTTTGTGGTTAGAGGAGGCCATGGGGACGGAAGCATTGGCGATCGAATCGGAAATCATGACTGCGTGAATCGAAACAAATTGAAAAACCCTAATTTGATCGTCGATATATTTTGAGAGAGAGAGAGAGCGAAAGATATAGAAAGACAGTGTGTTAGGGAGAGAGTGGGTAACGAAAACTTCTGCTTCGTTCGCTCGACGCCTCTCTCTTTGGACTACACTAAAAGCGTGTTTCATTAAGGAGTGAGTGACAATTTTGCCCTTCTATTTCGTTATTTTCCGTTTAGGTGTATATGGGAGGGACGTAAATAGTTGGTACTCGAGGGGTAACGTCCGCGAGGAGAAATCTTTACCGAAGGAGATATTGCACGACGAAGGACAAATATGTGACCGAACAATTGCAACAATTATTCCTCATCTATGGAAGAAGTTGCAATGTCATTTTCAAACTTTTTTCTTATTGCAATATATTCCAAACTTATAGTTTACCGTTTAGGTGCATTGATCGTTCTTCTGTTGAATTCGGTGCACTGAATTACAGACTTACAGCTAGTGGTTCAGGTTTTTTGATTGTTCTATCAAAATCCGTAAACTCCATGCATTTTCAATTCTTTGTCTCAAAACAACACTAAGTTTTTCGAACCTTTGCACTTGATTTTGAAACTACAACATGAGTTTGTTATTTACATTACAATTACACACCACCTATCACCTATCACCTACCAATTATCTCTGTGTTGGATGGTCGTATAGTGATTCACCAACTATCGCTAATAGTTGATGATTTATGTTGTCAACTAACTTTGTTGGCAATACCAACAACTACCACAGGTTTCGGGCAATTGCTTGTTTCCAATCCTCGATCTTTTCTATTTCGCTCGTGCTTAGTCTTCTTCATTGTGTTCCCATTTTCTCACCCCTCTGAATTCCCAGATAACAGTTTAGGATGGATGGATAGCAATTTCATTCTTTCTTTCGTTGTTTTTTATCATAATTAAAATAAAAGTGTAATCGTTTTTTCAGTTCACCTTGATTTTCTAATGAGAATATTAACTAAACTAGATTGTTACAAACTTGGAAAGTTAACTACATTAATACTACAAACAAAACTTGAGTCTCGTTTGCACAAATTTAATAGAAGCAACCAGGAGATGGACAGACAAATCGCTCAAGCTGCTCAACATCAATCAACTATTTTCATTTCAAAGAGATAAACACGTAGAAGATTTGAAAAACCACACAGCAAAACCCATCCAAAGAAAGAAATCAATGGCTGGTATTACTGCTACCACTGGTCTCGATGTATCCTGTTCGTCGAAATTGACTGGGATAAGGTCGTTATCTTCTCATCTTTCTTCTATGGCGAAAATTGATTCCGGCCAAAAAACTTCAACCGAGGTTTTAGAGGAATTAAGAATGATAAATCTACAGCTTTTTGTTGTTTAAGAGTTGCAATCCCTTCAAGCTCTGGGCATGAAATTCTCGAAATTTTACCTTCAATTTCACATTCTGTAACGGAATTTATGGAAAATTTGGTGTCTGGCTATAGCCAAACTGGCAATTGGGATTTTGGGGCCATTTCTGTCTGCAGTTGGGTTTCTATTTATCTCAAGAATAGTGAAGTCCTGGGACCCTAAACTTCCAGTGGAAAAATTTCCGTATGTGATTGCATATGCACCAACAAAGCCATTTCTAGTTCAAACTCGGAAGGTGATTCCTCCCATTGGTAGTGTTGATATTACTCATGTGGTCTGGTTTGGATTAATCACTTTCCTCAATGAAATTCTTGTTTGGCCTTAGGGTTTGCTTGTTCTTTTATCTCAACAGGTTTAGTTGTGTTGTGTATACAACCATGCAATGAAATTTGCCGTTTTGTGTCAATTTTTTGTTATAGTGCAATGCATATACATTCTGGTGATAATTAATCACACCTCAATAATGTTGTGAAAAGCGGATGATACTGGATTAATCAAATATCAAATTGTTGGAGAAAATATGAGATTAAGCTACAATACGAAGTAATTGAGCGTAAAAACACAAGAATAAAATACTTGTAGAGAATATAGATTTTATTATAATATGGAGAAAGAATACAAAAATTTTGTATTTATGATTTATCTAACTTCTTCTAATTTAATCAATATCATAATAAAGTGTCAACTATATATAGGAGACGTCAAACCACTCATAGTAGAGTTGTAGATGAAATAGAATGCTAAAAAACGGAGTCCAAAATGAAAAAAGAGATCAAAACAACATTAGGAAGCAGAATGATAGGTGGCGATGTGCCAGGCATGGCGCCACAGAGCAAGGCCAAAATCATAATTTACTCCAAAAATCATAATTTTCTTCATCACAATATCTTTTTCAAGTCAACACAAATTCCTACTTTCAATGGGGTTTCAAGTAGAATTTCAATTAGAATTCATCAAGTAAACTTGAATAGGATTCAACAATAGCATTTCAAATAGAATTTTTCTTAATTGCAATTTAATTAAACTCTCAATTATTTTTAACAAAAAATTCGGGTCATACCCAAATTCTAACAAAATCAGCAGAATTGTGCATATGTGGAACCTTATGGCAAAAAATGTCTATTTCTAGTAATTGAATATGATGACACCATTCATAATGATGACAAGAAGGATTTAACCATATCTTCAAAATTCAATTTGAGATGCATTCTTAAAAGAAAACCCAAAATTAGACTCCAACGGTACAAAGCCAACTCTAAGTCCACTTAAATTTCTTAAAATATGTTGATTACTAGAAGGATAAATGGACTCTTATATGTCTCGTTGGTACAACGCAGGCTCCTTTGATAACTTTAAAAACTCCACATTCAATAGTGTGCCCGTACCCTTTTAAATTAAGAGCACTTAAGGAGATAATATTTTTCTTCAATTTTGGAACGTGTATCACTGCATCAAGTGTTCTAATAGTCTCATCAAACATCTTTATTCTGACCCGACCAACACCAGCTTTTCGACAAAATGTGTTATTACCGATCATCACAACACCTTTTAAGACTTCTTTATATGTTGAGAACAATTCTCGATTCGGTGACATATGAAAAGTGCTAGTTGTATCCAAAATCTAACTCTCACCAGGTTTGGAGTTGTAGTCGGACATAAGTAGAAGTTCTCTATCATTGTTAGGATTTTCTACAATACGTGTTTCTCCTGAAATTTCTGATTGTTGATTTGCAATTGACTTTGATTTATTCTACAACTTATGACAATCGTTTACCAAGTGCCACTTTTTCTTGCAATAATTATAAAATTTGAAGTTAGATTTTAACTTGCTCCTCAAACTACCACCATGAACAATGAGACCATCTTTATGATCATCGGTTACTACAAAATGCTTCATCTTTTCCTTGTATATGGAGCATTGTAGACTTCTTCGATGGTGAGAGTATCACGACTATATAATATCACGTCTCTAAAAGACATGTATGAGGTGGGCAATGAACACAACAAAATCAATCTCAAGTCTTCTTCATCATATTTGACCTCCAAAGTCTCCAAATTAGGGATAATTTCTTTAAAAACAGCTAAGAGATCTTTGAGAAAGATATCTTCTGTCCTACGATGAGAATCTATACGTTGCTTCAGATGCAATTTTCTAGTAAGACTTTTCGCCATGCATAATTACTCTAATTTTAACCATAAAACAACGATTGACTTCTCCTTCAAAATCTCTTGAAAAATATTATTTAAAAGATGAAGATGTATTTGAGATATGGCTTTACGATCCCTCTTTTATTTCTCTTCTACGGTCCAAGTTGTTTGCATCTTGTCAAATCCCAATAACTAGTCGTCCAAATCCATCTGAGCGATTACTGTTCGCATCTTTACTTGTCATAAAGAAAATCTTGTATTGCAATCCAATAGCGGAATATCATACTTCATTGTTGCCATTGCCATCACCAAAAAAAAAAAAAACCTCAATCTTCCTAAGAATTTCAACACCAAAAGATCTTATGCTAATTGTTGTGAAAAACATATGATACTGGATCAATCCAACACCAAGTTATTGGAAAAAAAAGTGAGATTAAGCCACAATATGAAGTAATCGATCTCAAGAACAAAAGAATAAAATAATTTGAAGAGAATGAAGATTAGATTATAATATGAAAAAAAATACAAAGATTTTGTGTTTATAATTTGTCTAACTTATATATAGAGAACAAGTACGGAATGTTCAAACCTTCATAGTAGAATTGTTGATAAAGTATAATGCTAAAAAAGGAGTCCAAAATGAAAAAGGTGACCAAAACAACTCAGAGAGACAAAACAGGTAGTGAGAAAAAATATTCGATCTTGAATCTTGATGTTGCAAATATGCGTCATAATGTATTAGTGTATCAACTCTACATGTAAATTATATGAAAGAATATAAGACGCCCCCTGTGGCATATCTCAGTGATGCAAAAGACATGAGTGAGGTAGTCTCAGCTGAGTTGGCAGTCGCAGTGTGAGAGTTCGATTCCTACCTCTTACAAGGTATGAAATTGAATTATTTGTGGCATCAGTATGATAGCTCATGTATCCTGACCTGCTGAGGTACATCCCGCAATTTACCTCTTCCACAATGCTCTAGGGGCAGGTCGGTGGGGGACTATCAAGGTTGGGGTTCAACCTTTTATATGAAAGAATATAAGATGACTTACTGGGCCGGTGTAGTTGAGGAGACAAGTACAATACACCTCGACCTTTTGAAATCTCTTCATAGATTTACAATGTTAGGTAATAAACTTTAAAGCCCCAACCATGTTTGGTCCTTTTAAATCATAAGCATCCATCATGTCTAAATCTTTAATCTATAATATATTAAATATCGTATGAAATGAGAATCATTTTTTAAACGATTTTAGCTCTACTATAATTTAATTATTTCAATACTACATTACTTTTCATTTTTCAATATATATTTAATTGAATATTAATTATTAAATAGGCACGCAAATAAATAATTGAATTGTACGAGAACAATCAAATTGATTCATGAACATGTAATTTAATTAATTTGAATCAATGAATATAGAAAAAGAATAATGTATATACATTTAAACAAAGTGGGTGTAAGTGAACCAACATGAAATTTAATTAATTTGAATTAATAGATATAAAAAAAAAATAATTTATATACATTTAAACAAATGGGGTGAACATGAACCAACATGTAATTTAATTAATTTGAATCAATAAATATAGGAAAAGAATAATTCATATACATTTAGACAAACGT
>CAIGRN010081598.1:0-12660 GCA_903798345.1 Fraxinus anomala
CTCGGCTCGTTTGCCATCTCTAAGCTAAACGCACCCAACGCCTTACACAATTTCTTACACTTGCTTAGCTGGCATAGTAGGTTGGAAAAGTTAATTTCCCGCCAATTTGAAAAAGAAAAAAAAAGGAAAACAAATTGGGTTAAAAGTGAACCATACCATCCTTTACGTTATTTTTGGAGGCAAACCAAAATGGAAGCTGAGGAGAACCCACAGTCACAATATTTTGACTATGAAGCCGATGAAATCGATGCCGGAAGATTCGACATCGGTGAGTACAATGATGTGAGCCCAACACATTTGCTCCCGTCAGTTGCAAGTGAGTCGATTTCACAAATGAGAGAATATGAAAACACAACACCCGATATTTTCGAAGAAGACGACATCGACGAGCTTGACGGCGAAGAAAACACATGTACCAATTTTTTTATTTTATTTTATTTTATGTTGTGCACATTTTCCCTCATAGCAGCATGAACTTTTGATTCGTTGATATTGGAACAATGCTAGCTTAAATAGTCAAAAGTACTCATCTCCATTGTTCTCCCCTTTAGAAGTTTGAAAATAACCTGGTTTGTCTGAAGAAGTTAACATATATTGGATCCAAAGTACTTTCCTACTGGGATAAAAAATATGATATTCCCCTTTCTGAGCTAAGTAAAGGCAAGAAAGATAGATTTGTTGTTCTTGCTGTTTTTAATATTTAACTGCGTGTTTAATGAAAATTTATATGCAGGTATTGAAAAAATTGACATTATTGTGCCAACGCCTGGAATGAAGTTCAAAGACGAAAATGAAATTTTTGAATTTTACAAGAACTATGCATACCGAGTCGATTTTCCTGTCAGAAAAAGGAATTCAAGGAAGGGTGAAGATGGGCTAGTACGATATGTATGCTTCACATGTAGTCGAGATGGAGGACGAACCATTGCTACAAGTTCTTCTTTAAATCCTAGACCAACAACCCAAACTGGGCCGGTGGATATGACAAGATGGCGTGCATTGAAAAAGATTGTAGAAATTTTATTGACAAAGTGCGACGGTTAAAACTTGGTGAAGGGGACGCCACTGCAATTCAAGCGTTTTTCTTAAAAATGCAAATGAGTACTCCTGGCTTCTATTTTAGTATAGACTTGGATGACGATTGTCGGTTGAGGAATGTGTTTTGGGCAGATAACAAGTGCAGAGAAGCCTATAAGGAATTTGGTGATGTAGTTACGTTTGACACCACATATTTGACTAACAAGTACGATATGCCTTTCGCTCCATTTGTTGGAGTTAATCATCACAAGCAATCAACACTTCTTGGATGTGGTCTAGTCTCGAACGAGGATACATGGACTTTTGTATGGTTGTTTAAGACATGGTTGGAATGCATGCACGGCCAAGCTTCAAATGGAATCATAACAGATCAAGATCGGGCTATGCAAAATGCAATTGAGATTGTCTTTCCAACCACGAGGCACAGATGGTGTTTATGGAATATTTTAAAGAAGTTACCAGAAAAGTTCGGCAATCATAGGCACAAAGATTCTATTTTTTCTACTGTACACGGGTTGGTGTATGATACACAAAGTCCTGAAGAGTTTGAGTTAAAATGGCATAGAGAGCTTGGACGTTATGGATTGCAAGAACATGGTTGGTTGACTGGACTTTACAGTGAGAGAAGTCGTTGGGTACCATGTTATTTGAAAAATTCATTTTGGGCTGGTATGTCAACCACTCAAAGAAGTGAGAGCATAAATGCATTTTTTTGACGGATATGTTCATTCAAAAACTTCCCTCAAGCAAATTGTAGAGCAATATGAGCGGGCATTGAGAAGTAAAGTTGAAAAGGAGCTTCAAGCTGATTTTAGATCATTTTCACAGATGGTACCTTGTGTAACTAGGTATGATATAGAGAAGTAGTTTCAATCAATGTACACGATCTCTAAATTCAAAGAGTTCCAACAAGAGTTTACAGGAAAGATGTATTGTGAGATCTTATCTGTGACAGGCTCATATTTTGAATCCACTTATGAGGTTCGAGAGGATATCATTAGCAATGAAATTATGAAGCAACAAATGTTTACAGTTTCATTTTATAGGGATAAATGTGAATTTGAATGCAGTTGTCACTTATTTGAGTTTAGAGGAATTATTTGCAAGCATGCAATCTCAATTTTAATCCGTAATAATGTGACGTTAATCTCGGAGAAATATATATTGAAGAGATGGAGACGAGATGTGAACCGACCTTACACGAGGGTTCCCATCAATTATGATGGTTATATTAGTAGCACCGAGCAGGTTAGATATGAGCAACTGTGCAGTGCATTTACCAAGTTAGCTGATGTAATAGCACATGACGAACAACGATGTAGGAGAATTATGGATATGATTGCGTTCGAAACAACAGAAGCTTCTCAGTCGAAGTCCACTAATGTGGACTCGTAATTTTTTGACTTAGTAGCATGTGCTAGTGGAAGCATATTGGATCCGAAGTGCACAAAACGTAAAGGAGCCCCTAGAAAACTTCGCAGAAAGGGTCATCTAGAAACTAGTTCTAGCAAATCTAAAAGATCTCGAAAGGTACGGAACTTATTTTAATTCGTTACATACTTTTAGCTTCAGTCTTCATATGAAGTGAACTAATTAGCTTGCAGTGAATTTTAAATTTTATTTCCATGTTGTACAGGTGCCCACGAACCCAACAAATACGATGATGTGTAAAAGGCAAAACAAAGGAGTTTCAACCACCTTCACTGGGACGCAAGATAGCTTTGAAGTGTTATGATTTCTTTTGTTTTTTGGGGGGCTGAAGATGATATTGCGTAATGTCCATAAATTTTCTTTTGTTTTTTGGTGGCTGGGACATAGGATTTCTTTTGAATGCAGTTGCCACTTAATTGGGATACATGATTTCTTTTGTTTTTTGGGGGCTGAAGATGATATTGTGTAATGTCATAGGCAGTAATTGGGTCCTGTGATTTTATGTAAAACATTAATTATCTATTGTATACGATTTTGGGTTCTTCCCAGGCGTTTGCTGATTATTTCTCCTTTCCCTGGCTAATTATACTGTGTTGTATATAATAATGCTTAAGATCAAACGGGGGCTATATGTTTTAGCCTTTCTGTCCTATGTATGTGTAGTGAAAAACTGAAGCAGTTGTTTTCAGGTTCTTCTGCATAAGATGGAGTCATGTTTGAAGTTGGAGTATATGGATTTTGGAGAACATATACAGTGATGATGCTTTTTATGTTTAAGCTTCCTAGCACACAAAACAAACTTACAATATTATCTATGCCAAAAAGAAATTCTCATTTCAGCAAACTAGTTTTAAATCAAGAAGAATTACAAACCTAAACAATTACATTGCACATAACCATCCACTTAAACAATTACATCCATAAACAACTACATTGCACATAGTCATCCACTCATCAGTAGATACTTCAGTCAATTCTCAGAACATATGCGACAAATCATCGAAACGATCTTTAGGCTTCGAGTCCCACCTGTACAAATTTCCATAGCCACAAGTCCCACCCGCAAAAGTTTTTCCAAGAATAGCTTAATCACAACAAGGGAGACATATATGATATACCAAATACTCCCCTAAGACGATAAAGGACATACCCATCATTCCAGAGGCATCACTTCCATGGTTCCACCATAGCCATGAACAAATGAAAACATTGAAAGTAAACCCACCAAAAAAATTCCAAAAACAGCCATTTTTGGACCAGGCAAAAGCCGTTGGCCGGCTGTCCACGTTCATGTGTCGGCGGCAAAATCATCTTTGAACACGTATACTAACCTCGATTTCTTTTGGTTCTTCGCAGCGGCATGAAGTGCTTGACGATTAAGAGAGAGAAGGGCTCATGGTTCTTCACAGTGGCAGGAAGTGCTGGGCTCAGGCGAGATGTCGATGGTTTAGAGAGACGGGCTCTGGCAGATTTTAGAGAGAAGGAAGCCAGATTCATTTGAATTTGGATCTGAGTCTTTGTTTGTTTTTAAAATTAATTTCTCGCGAGATTTTGCTGAGATTTTGACAAATAATTTTTTGACTAAAGAAGACGCCATCTAAGCAAGTGTAAGAGATTGTGTAATTGGGTGTGTACATGTAGCACTACCCTATGGTTATTATTTAAGGTGGCAAGTGGAATGTTCTAGCCTATATTTTGCGGGAATTAAAATCAAATTTTAAATATAATTGATAAAAATTAAAAAATATATTATAAACAAAGTTGTGGATTCCGTTATGTATGTGAATAAAAATAATTATTATTTTTATTTAAATTAAAATCTAAATTTTAATCACTATCAAATCATGACTCAATAAAATTTATTTAAGAAAATCCTAAGTAGGGCTCTATTGACATGTTTAGCACAAAAATAGTGCATTTGGTATTTGGTTAATGGTTATTTATTTTATTTTTCGAATTTTCATTGTTACTAGATTTTATTAATGTTTAAATTTATAAATATATATTTCATAATCACCTTTTATTAATAATATACTTTAGATTATCAAAATAAATTTAATAAATCTTAACCCCTTTCCCCCTAATTTTCAAGGAAATAATATGATATTTCTTTAATTTAGGGCATTACTTCATGCTACTTTGAAAATCCTTATTTATTTATAATCATCGTATTATGTCGTTTCCCTCTTTTTAATGACTTAATCCCTGGATGAATTCTAGAATTTCACTGTACCATTTAATTTATTATCTGGCTTGATGCACTATCTCTAGACATTGCTACTTGATACATGATTATTTCAAACTTAGTTGTCTACTATTCGTCCAAGTTACTTGTGACAGTATATCACACATTTATCCAATATGTTATGGCTACTTGTGATGTATTTCCACGTTTCATCATGTTTCTAGACGTTGTTACCCAATTTTCAATTTATGAATTTAAAGCTATCAGCATGCCATATTAATTTAGGTTCCGTTATTAAATCTTGAATGTCTTATTATATGTTACAAATGTGTCACCTCTACATTACTATAATCTATTTTTTCTATATGTAACTAAAAACTATCATTTATTGAAGTATTATTTCCCTCGATTCCATTTTTGATAAAATTTTAGAGTTTGAATTTTCCATCTCCTTGAAGATAATCTTCAATTATAACGGCCTAATTAAACTCTAAAGATACGTCCAGAAATTTGATTTTTCCCTACACATACGGATTGATCAGTGTCTAGCTTATATTCTGTATGTAGGGTGAGAACATTATGGTTCTCCATCCTTTGTTATGACTGAGTTCTATCAGTGTCCCTCATTATGGAGAAAAAATACCATCAGAAATGATTTTCATTGGAAAGTGAAAATTTTTGGGAACATTTATCCAGAATATTCTGGGCTTTTCTATTGCAGCTGGAGAGATGTTTACAATTACAGCAAGGCATATATTGGAGCAAAATGGTATAAACTATAGAATAAGCTGTAAGGACTAAGGAGAGATGCTTGGATAAATGTGATTAAATTCTGAGCAGTGTATCAAGTACCACTCATGAATCACCGGGAAATTTTTGCTAGGAAGCACTACGGTTAGCTGGTATTTCTAAGAGTTAGAATGAAAAGAGTAAGGATCATGGACTGAGAACTCTTTTGTGTTATATTGTTTTCTTTTATTATATGTCGTGCCTGCATCTTCTTATCTGTAACGATTGAGAATGGCGCATGATTTTTTTCTTGTTAGTCTCGGAATCAAAGTTGAATAATGTGGCACAAAACCTGACATCATATCATGACATAGTTCAGACTTGAACATGATAGTATGTACAACAATGGGTATATTGCAGCTTATCCTGTGGGCAGTCTGGGTTGGTGTTACTCAGCATCCATCCCGTTGGAAACTATGGCTCTAGTTTTGGTAGGAGCCATTTCCATGATTTCCCTCCGTACTGGGGTCTTGCTGATGCTCATGCTCTTTTCCATGCAACCACGATACCTCTCACTTATCTTTGATGGAGTTTTGCCCGGGATGACAACGTAACATGTCATTCCCTAGCTGGAAGATGTTGACTTTATCGACTTATTTGTTGGTTTATCTTGTATTCGTCTACTTTTTTTCTAGCTTTGAGGCAATACTTATCATTGCAGGTTTCTTCTTTTCAAGTCTGTAGGTTGAGATTGGACACTTTCTTGTTTACACTTTCATTCTTGGTTATGTTTTTTTGACATTAATATATTCAAAGTTCATGTTATGATAGCAAATATTTTGATTTTGGGTCAATCTTTAACTCTTTCAAAGCTTTGCACAGCTCACTTTTTCTCTCTTTTGGATATTATTGAGTAAAAAACATATTTTAAATAGTGATACGATGAGAAAATATTATTTTATTGAAAAATGTGTGATTAAAAATGAGTTGAAAGAATGCGTACAGAGCTTAACTATATACTTTTCACTTATCCGTACTAATAGAATAAAAAATAAAGTACGGTTAAGGAAGATCCTAAACTAATAAACATAAAATTCAAATGGAATAATTCCATAAAGACACGTCAGCATATACTTCCACGTCATCAGTATGCATGCAGTAAGGTGGAGGTAGCATCAACCCTTCAGCCATATTGTCAATCAACCCTGGCATTCCAAAAAGAGCTTCCTCATCTGTAAATAAAGCATTTCTCGGCCATATAGCGGCGGCTTCCTCCATTATATCATCTCGAGACACCGCCTCCGACGACTCGGAATTCGATTGCCCAAAGGCCCTGGCTGCTTCTGCTGCCGCTTTCTGAATGTCCTTAGCATCAGTGGAGGCCGGAACTGGTAACTTCCAAGCTGAGTCAGCAAAGTTCAAACAGGCTGACCGCCCACGAAGCGCTATTGCCGCCACATCGTGAGCTCTCGCCGCCATTTCCGCGGTGGCGAAAGTTCCCAGCCAAATTCTTGACTTCTTGTTCGGTTCTCTCACTTCACACACCCACTTACCGGAGTTCCTCTGCCTCACTCCCCTGTAAACCGGGTGTCTCGTCTCCTTAAATTTCTTCCTCCCTGCACGCTTCTTCGGGTTGTTTGAAGCTAACAAAACTTCCTCATCAGAAACATTGGCTCTGCTACTGCTATTTCCATTATCAGATTCCAGTACCTCAGTTGATGACCATGAATCTTCCACACAAGGAATTGAATAAAAGTTTGCAAAAACATCCATTCTTGTTCTGAATTTATTTAAGTACTAAAAATGGATTGGAGTTAAGTAGAGAGTTATATGTGTGAGTGTGTATATATATCCGTTTGTGGATGTTGGGGAGACAATTTCCTTACACGCGTAGTCCGCGATATTTTCACACGGAAAGAACCAGCTGTAGATATTTGTATTGATAGTCCAATCAAATCAAAAAGTTTCTTTTCTGGCCCTAAATAACTATTTGACTGAGGTCCACTTGGATACATAGTCATCAGTTAACCTGTTAAATGGAATTTATGTCACTTTTAATATTTCAATGACTGTGTGAAAATAAATTGAAGTTCAATAATATTCTAGTAACACAAGCTATAATTTAGTGACCAATGAAATAAAAAATGACTCTAAGAGGTATTTTAAGCACAATTAAACAAGCGAAAATAAATGTTAAAACTTTATTGGTGTGTTCTTATAATGTTATAACTTTTCAACTATTTAAGATTGTACCTATAATAATATTATTTAGCACTATTGGTACTACAACACTAATTTTGGAAGTTGAGAACTGTTGTATAACTTTTTTTGTCCACCCAATTAATGATTGACATGTCATTTTAAATTAAAATGTCATCAACTTGGTGGGTTAGCGGTGAATTTTTATTCATCTTTGATGTTAATATCTATTATTAAATAAAATAAAATAATTATAATTTGTTTTGACCTATAGTTGACTTCATGTTTTGATTAAAACAAACAAATTGTTTTTTTTATCTCTAACTACTAAATTCGAATTTTTATAGCTATTGTTGCAAAATTGATCAATTGAAGACAAAAAGATCGCTACCAAAAGACTCGTAATTGACAATTAATAAAACTCGAAATACAAGCCGACTATTCATGTCAAGACAAGAACTTCAATAGTAAAACATCGAAGATATTAGATTTAGAAGTTTTAGATTCATATGTAAAGGTAGAATATTTTAATCTTTAACAATGGATCGTTAAAAGTTCAAAGAATGAATTTTTATGTACAAGAAAAATTATTTTATAAAAAAGTTTGTATAAAAATTATTTTTCAAACCTTTTACATTGTCACTTACCTTAAAAAATTAAATGAAAATTTCTTCCAAAACATAAGGTATGTTCTCTTTACCATTTTCAATCCGTTTTCTATTTTCGATTTTCCAAAATAGTGAAAACGCGTTCTCTTTTTTATTTTCGAAAACGCGTTTTTGAAAACAAATTAAAAATTTACAAAGAAAACTCAAAATGACAAATTTTTCATTTTGAGTGTTTTCAATTATAATAAAGCCAAAATTTTCAAAACGCGTTTTTGGTGTTTTCAAAATGTTAAAAAAAAAAAAAAAAAAACATTTTTAATAATCTCAAAATGGACACTTAAAACACAAACTCCAAAATGAATTCAAAATTCACCACTGAAATACGAAGAGAACAACCACTTAACATTAAAAGATGTTTTTAGTTATAATCAAGTCAAAATTTTCAAAAAGCGTTTTAGGCATTTTCAAAATGTCAAAAAGAACACATTTTCAGCGATCTCAAAATGGACACTTAAAACACAAAACTCAAATTGAATTCAAAAATCAAAACACAAGAAGAGTCTGGTTCGCCCAATGGTCAATTTTTTAACCATTTTGAATTCTAATGCACAACGATTAATTTGGTTGTTCGGTTCAATATGCGGATGTTCGGATGGATTGTCCGATTAGTCAATTTTTTTGACTTTTTACTGCTATAAATACAATTTCACTTTGCATTCAATAAAACACTTTTTGGGAGCATTAAAATGAGATGTTCTTGAGTTAAATTTTATTGATTACACATCTTATTTATCTTTATCAAATCATTTTTACTTTGAAAACCTTTTGATTGAAACAACTTTTGAAAATCATTATTCTCATCAAAATTTTCTCACATAACATTTGAGCTTTATTCACTAGTATTCATTGAAGTGTTAGCCTATTTCTCTCTTTGTACTTAATAAGATCATATCATTTATTAATCAATTCACCTCTCTCTTGATTAGTTATTTTTTAACTATCAATTTGTTTTTCAGAGTTTTAAACAAAATTACTTGTCAAAATAAAAACATGTGAAAAATAAAACTTAGAGAATAAAGTACATGAATATAAATTTAAGTGCAAAAATTTGAATTATAAATTACACCATAGGGTTAGAATTTTAAAATATAAGGTTGGTATTTAAAATTAACCATAATGTGAAGGTCAATGTTGAAATTAAAAAAAAAAATCATTAAAGCATAAAAATGCTTCTCTTATTTTTGTTGAAAGGCTTCTTCGAACATTAGAATAATTACTTTTAAAAGCTCTTTTGATCAGACACACTTATTTATCAAATAGTCTTTATAAGAAGAATAGACTCCTTAAATAGAGTAATTTTATTTATAATCAGCGACTACAATAATCATTTTAGTAACAACTTTTTATACAAACGTACTCAATAATTGCTTCTTAATCTCAAAATCACTTTTAACTTTTCAAATCACAGGCTAAATAATAATAATTATTATTACTAATTATTTATTGAATAATCATTTCACTTGTCAATAATTAAAACTGCAAGTCCTAATTAATACAAACTTCATAACAAAAATAATAATAATAATTTCGAATTTGCAAGACGGCATCACTCCATTGGTTGGAGGAAGCTGCTGATCTAGTGTGGTGTGTGGCTTAGATAGATACAACCCAATCGACAACAAAAAGTCAAAAACAGAACAACCTTTTATGAAAGCGACGCTATGATGTTTACCCTGAATATCAATACACGTGTTGACACAATATAATTTTATTCAATAATAGACTAATTACATTATAAAATGGTTTTAATTTATATAATTCTATCTAATTTAACTATGAAAATCGATGACGTGACAATCAATCACATATGACCATTAGTTGATGTAATAGAATAGTTAATATTATTCGTAAGCGGTGCTTACATATCAATAGTCCATATGATAATGTTGCATTCTCCAATGAATTCAAATGCATCCTAAATTTATAAGAGAATAATGACTTTTGGATAAAAACACTTACAAATAGTATTACTCAGTTGTATAAATGCAACTTCAGTGAAATAAGTTACAATTATCATTTATAGTTACATTGTAGATTTTTGTCGGTCGGAATCAAGCAAAATTTATCCGATTGAACAAAATTGATGTACAGATTATTGAAACTTGATGAAAGTTTGGTCACAACGAATGGAATTTACCTATTTGATAGTATTTGGTGTAAAAAATCGAGATTTCTTCCTAAAAGGTTTAACACACTAGGTAGAGTATATCAGATGCATGACTTTTTCTAACATTTGACAATTTCCCATAATTTCGTCAAGATAGCCCATATTTTTTATTTTAATTTTTATTAACTCGCTACAATAGTTTCTGCGGAGAACAGCATTCAAGCATTGATTAAGCCAAAGGGAATGGAGAAAATTAGACTTCGAATATTTGCTCTAGCCTATAGTTTTTATAAAAGCTTACCATTTTGTCATTACTAAAATTGGTCAAAATCAATTTGTTTGATCAACTAACGGTCAACTGGAAGGAATCCTTTTGGATGGACCTCCGGTACATATTTTTGAAAGGTTTGAGACCTCTGCTGGTACAAATCAAAGGTTAGGATAAAGTGCACAAAAATTTGAAAGATTTGGGACCTTGCTGCAATTATCCCTAAAATTTTTAAATATACGAGTTATTACGGTTTGGACGCGATTTTTGCGCATTGAAAAATCCAGCTGGGGGAGCAGCCCACGGTTTGTACTTTCGGCCAGTCTAAGAGAAGTAGGCAGTTTTTAAGTGGCAGGTACAAGTGTTATAAGCGGAGAAGTAACACGTGTGATTGATGGATGTTTGACTGTTTCTGAGAATTCAATGTATGAGTATCAGTGGGTACTCTCGAGGAAATTCAATTTGTAAATATTTGGGGTCCAATATTCAGGGCCCCACTTAGATATATGTTTATTATTTAAGGTGGCAAGTGGAATGCCCAAGCCTATTTCGTGAGGGCTAAAATCAAAATTTTAATAGAATTGACAAAAATTAATAAAATATGTAATAAAAAAAAGTTGTGGATTTCATTATATATACGATTAAAAATAATTATTAATTTTGATTTAAATAAAAATTTTAATTTTAATCACTATCATACCAGGACTCAATATGATTTATTAAAGAAAATCCTAAGTAGGGCCTATTGACATGTTTAGCATAAAATTGTGCATTTGGTATTTGGTTAATGGTTATCTATTTTATTTTTCGAATTTTCATTGTTACTAGATTTTATTACTATATTAAATTTATAAATATATATTTCATAATCACCTTTTATTAATAATATACTTTAGATTATCTCAATTAATTTAATAAATCTTAACATTTTTTCCCTAATTTTCAAGGAAATAATATAATATTTTTTTAATTTATGGGATTATTTCACTCTACTTTGAATATCATTATTTATTTGTAATCATTGTATTACGTTTAGGGGTGTCAACGAAACAGGACAGGGTCCTCGCCCCATTACCCGTTTAAGGCGGGACGAGGCTCTTGTCCCGTTTATTTTTATTTTTTAAAGTTTTTGATAATTTATTTTTATTGTCCACATTCATTAAATTTAGACAAATAATTATAGTTGTCATTTTCTATTAGAATTAATGAAATTTCGTGAAATTTTTCATTTAAAGTATTGAATTCTAAAAAAAATTTAAAAAAATTAAACGGGACGGGGCGCCCTGGGGCAAAATTCCCTGCCCCGAATATCCGATTAAACGGGTTATCCCTGCCCTGTTCGGGACGGGGCCCCGCGAGGTATCGATGTTGTCGAATTTTTTTGTCATTCTTAATTATGTTGTTTCCCTCTTTTTAATAACTTAATCCCTCAATTAATTCTAGAATTTCATTGTAACATTTAATTTATTATCTGGTTTCATGCACTATCATGTTAGTTTTGTGTATGTCTAAATTACGTCTCTAGACATTGCTACTTGATACATGATTATTTCAAACTTAGTTGTCTACTATTCGTCCAAGTTACTTCTGATTGAATATCACACATTTATCCAATATGTTATGGCTACTTGTGATGTATTTCCATGTTTCATCACATTTCTAAACGTTGTTACCCAATTTTCAATTTATGAATTTAAAGCTATTAGCATGCCATATTAATTTAAGTTCAATTATTAAGGCTCCGTTTGGTGCAGACAAAATTGCCCGTCGATAACTAATGCGACCTCTGTGGACAATCACTTTAGAATACAATGATCAAATAAACCAATTGTGAGCAATCATAAAAGATTTCCAGAACTCTCAAGTGTACTGCAGAAAATATGCAAAATGGGTATAATATTTTTTTTCAATAGAAATATACAATTTCTTTTTTTGTGTATTTTTCTAATATCCAGATGGGTGTTTATATAGGTAGAAAAAAGATGAAACTGCCTCCACCATGATCTAGTATTTTTGCAGTGGTAATGAGTTGTTA
>CAIGRN010081612.1:0-13511 GCA_903798345.1 Fraxinus anomala
TACGGAAGTTAGGGTATCATCAGGTTCAAATTCCGTCAATTTGGGTTCCGTTAAAAATCATGAGTTGGAAATACAAATTATTTTCTCAATAAATAAAAAGTGTCATTGAATAGCATCTAATATCTAGCCTATAGCATCCGTTTCGACTGTGGCCCTGCTTACATTGCCTCAAGCAGGATTTGTGGAGGGATAGTGTGTAAAGTGCAAAAGTGATATTATTCAATTATTCGAACGAATAAATCTGATTTATTAGGGTAATCACCGCTTAGACATTGTAAACTTGTTATTTGTTGGGTCGGATTATTGGGTCCTGATAAATAAATTCTAAAAAACATAAACTTTGAAAAAAGAGGGCAAATTTTTCAGGGATGAAAGAACATGATTTAAGTGAATCCATTCTCTACACTCGAGTTCCATATCTATCAATTGAACGCGGAAATAAATTCATATGGAGACAAATTCGGTAATGGTGATAGCATCTCTATAGGGAAGAAAAGAACGATGATTGAGGAAGAAAGATGGAGATGACCATTTTGATCAATTGGCCAATGTAAAATGAATCTTTCGAAGCTTATAGAAACCATTGTTCCGGTACTACAATGAAGGTTGTTCCTATAACAATATTTTACAAAGATTGAGTTTGGACTTTGGAGAGGTATGTTGTTCTTTTCGAGCATGAACTAGGCTTTGGTTCTCCGATGCGATTTTGGACAATAAAGCATACAGTAAGCAAGCTCGTGGACACAATGTATAGATGTCTTGTTTCTACTGGCTAAAGTAAATACAAGTACGTGGACAACACATCTCTGGAACCTTATTTCATTTCTACTTCTCTTTCACCCTGGTCAAAATATTACACAAATATAAACCCTTTTCAATTTATTTGGACTTATCATTTTTGCAAGCTAGCAGACAATGTATAACTGCTTCTTTTTTCTCTTTCTTTTCTATTTATTTTTATTTTGGATAAAGTAAATACAAGTATATGGACAGACCTTTTTGTAATTGTATTTTCATTGTTTAATTTACTTTTAACGTCATTCTGTTTCACCCGGTCAAAAAATTACACAAGTCTATACCTTTTTCAATGTCTTTTGGCTTATTTATCATTTTTGCAAGTCATTATTCAGCTTTTGAGCAAAAATTGCTCTGTATTTTGTGCATATTTTCGAAGGTTTCCGGTGGAACTCCATTCAACAAATTAACACCAAACAATTTTAACAATAGAAATCTTGCTTTGTTACTTAAATGGGCCTAAGGAATTCATTTATTCCTTTACNTTTTTCAATGTCTTTTGGCTTATTTATCATTTTTGCAAGTCATTATTCAGCTTTTGAGCAAAAATTGCTCTGTATTTTGTGCATATTTTCGAAGGTTTCCGGTGGAACTCCATTCAACAAATTAACACCAAACAATTTTAACAATAGAAATCTTGCTTTGTTACTTAAATGGGCCTAAGGAATTCATTTATTCCTTTACTTCCTTGCAAGAAATCGGGGATAAAAATAAAAATCTTGAAGAGAACCACTTGTATATTTTTTGCTAATTCATCGATCCATAATTATATTTTCATTTTCATTGGAGATCCATCAGAAAGCTTAACCGAACAATATGCAAACTACTGCAACCTTCCTCCTTTGCTCAGACTTGAAAACAGCTGTGGACTAAGTTCAACATAACGATAAACCCAATATAATCAAGGAAAAAATAAGATTATGTTCGAGTTCTCTTTCCAACTGTTCTTCATAAATATTAACTGAAACGTGCAAGGAACTCGTGCAATCTGAAAGAACTCAAAATACACCAATGACTCGAGATTTCATTTATGAAGTTTGTTACAATACAAAATCCTTATTCGCATAATGCATTAGTAGCTAAGAACTATTACAAACAAAAATTTCGGAAAAGGACTACCAGAAATGAAAGTCATCGACTAGAATCAAAGGATTACTCTACAACATGTTAAACTTCAAAAAGTCTGCATCGTCACTCCTCATCAGGCCTCCTTCTGGAAGCCAGGCCCTTGATTGTGTGTCGACATTGAAACCTGCAACGGTATCAAAGTTCTGGTAGTAAACAGACCCGTTTA
Source organism: Fraxinus anomala (assembly GCA_903798345.1). NCBI lineage: Eukaryota > Viridiplantae > Streptophyta > Magnoliopsida > Lamiales > Oleaceae > Fraxinus > Fraxinus anomala. The sequence goes on from CAIGRN010081612.1 coordinate 2,090, forward strand.
GTTTAAAGTATTCCATTATTAGTTACAGCCAATTCATTTCCCTTCCCACCCCTCACCACAACCAGGCAACAATTACCTCATTTTCAACTTCTTTTGCGGTTACTAGACTAAGAGGAAGGAAGACACAGACAAGTAAGGAGAAATGAAACAAATAAAAGGAGTCACCGGTTGATTTACATACTGCAAGAGTTGAAACAATGCAATTGCATTTAAAGAACTGAATTCCAAAGAAGGTGAGTAACTAAAACAGTTCAGGATTTCTGTGTAAAGAATAAAGGGAGAAAGTTGATGAAACGAAAACTTGTATGCAGCTAAAGTAAGTTGATGAAACGAAAATTTGAATGCAGCTAAAGTTAGTTCTCGGTTGATGTAGAATCCAAGCTGTGTAGAAGACATCATGATTCATTATATTAAACATTCAATACCAGATCAAATCGGTGGATGAAGAATCCAAATAACCAGCAGATGTAGCAGTTTGACAATCATTTGGTTCAGCATCCACTTCCAGATTTCGAGTTCTGCGCTTAAACCGTAATTTAAAGGGCACTATCTGCAACCAAAAAGTGAAGAAAAATAAAATCCTGTAACGTTTAGAAAGGAAAGTACAACTGTCATCTCACAACTCCTCTTAGGAATATGAAGACGCAATGGATTTAGAAAAATGTCACTTTATAGGCCAAGGGATAGGTCAGCTTAAGAAGATCTTCTGACCATTGTATTACACCTTAGTATACCCTAGGACATGAAATAGCTATTTGTCCAAGCAATAGCCCAGAATCTTCTCAAAAGTGAGCAGTAGCGACGAAACAAAATAATTCAAGCTTCGTAAACTTAAAAATCCACATTGACTCAAATGAAGTAAATCAGTAAATCTATGAATTACTGACAAAATGAATAACTAGATAAAACCAAAAATCAAGATAAAAAGTGAATGCAAGTTTCAAACAAGAAAAAATATTCAAAAACAGCAACACTGATACCAATCAGAAAACAGTAAAGTTCAGATATTTACCTTCTTATTGTATCTGAACTCGCGCTTGGGGAGAAAATGCAAAGGAATATTGAACGAAGAGGGAGCTTTAACCAATAGAAACAACTTCGACGGACCTAAAGCATTTACAAACACAGAAATCATTAAAGTGAAAGCAAATTAGATTCTTTTAAACAGGTGTAAAAAAATAAATACTCAAGTACCAGCATATGAATCTGATCCTGCGCCACTTGATATCAATGTACGAATCGCCTATGTCAAAGTAACAATTCAATCAATACTTGGTTTCACTGAATGTAGAAATGCAACACGCTCTAAGAATTCATCGGACCTTTCTTGAAAGCCCTTCAGCAACTTTAGTACGACCAAAATCACCCGAAACAATTCTTCCTTGCAAAAAACACAGCTCATAAACATGTAGAGGCCTTAAGGGACTAGGTCCAAGAACCAGAATAACTGTCTCCAAATTCGGAACCTCAGTGATCATTAATTGAACAGCACTCTTGAGATTAGAAAGAGTATTCATCAATTTTTCCAGCCTTCTAATTCCCATTTTTACTTCTCTCTTTCTTGCAGCTTGCTTTCTCCTTAATGACACTGCCTTCACTTCACTTTGTGGAGTGAGATCCACCTCCAATCAATAACAATTTAAAACATTCAGAATCCTTTTTCCAAATTTTACTTTGAAGCGTGTTTGGCTAAACCTCAAACAATCTTGGTTACTTACTTTATTGCTTTTAAGGAAAAAAAAAAGAAAGTAATCTTTATGGTAAGCAACCCTAAACTTACCGTCAAAATAACTTAGTATAAGGAATTTTCTTGAAATTTAAAATTTTAAGCTCAGCCCGAAAATTCACTCACCAAATCGTTGTACTCGGCACGCAATTCATCAAATTCCTGACTAACATCCTGCAATACACTGCCAACAAATTTCATAAATAATCAAACAATTAAGGAGAGTATTATTCACTTTTGAAATTAATTTTACAATAATTATTTCAAGAAGGCAAGCAAATTACGAAGGAATTTGTTGATGCATGAAGAGAATGAAGCCAAGAATATCGATGACGACGTGAAAAATCACAGAAGTGTCCAGCGACTCTGCGGGTGTCTCGATATTCGTGAATTCCATCTCCGAACTTGCTTCTCCTTCCATGGCCGCCTCTTTCACTGGTTAATATTTCTTTGGAGGGAGAAAATCAGTGATTTTTTGATTGAAGATAAAGAGGAAAGATTGATTATCTGTGATCTGGTGAAAAGAAATCGAATTGAGAATTGGGGAGGGAAATTGGGAATTCGAATTTAGTTCAGGTCTCTTCGTTTACAGCATGTTTGGCTAAGCTTAAAAAGTTGACTTATGATTGTAATTAGGCCCATATTTAAATTACCCACGGCCCATATATACAAGTATGCAACCATTACAATTACAAAAATTGCAGCGGGCTCCCAATGTTAGATATAAGTACAAATGAGTTCTCAACTTTCAAATCTTAAAAGATCATCCTCAACTCAACTTTGGATAAAGCCTTGTGCTATCCCAATTCGAATGAGACAAGGACTTCCTATTCAAATAAGGAATCGAGGGAAAAGGAACATGATCAGATGATCTCCCTCCACAACACTTTTCTTTTATATTCTATATTTTTAAATTTAAAACGTATTTGAAAATATAAAAGAATAATACAAATTCTTTCAAGATCTTTGTTAGAAAGCGAAGTGGATCTAACCTCGATCTTCGACATAACTGAAACCTTTTGCTTTTGCTTGTTAGTGGCCATAACGTAAATCACTTTCTTGATCTAGCATACCAAGTTAGGATTCATAGGGAAATAGAAGCATGTAGTTGAACAAGGCTAAATATAAATTCTTGCCAATCCTCCGTCCCTTATGTCGTTGAAGGCATTTTTCATGTAAGCTTAAAAACCAGCCGATGTACGTGTGTCGGGCTATTCCTGTTCGAATGGGTTTTGGATAAGCATAATTTAGATGAGTTGTTGGAATCCATTTTATGCAAGCTTTTCCAACATTTTTGGATGACATTCGTGTCTATTAAATATTATTTTTGTTAAGTTCAAAACAATAAATAAGTAAGAAAATAGGGAAATGATGTGAGAAATTGAGATATTTCTATATAATATATGAACAAAAACTCTAGATAATTGATATTTTTCTCTTTCGATAAGATCTCAATTCCAATGGCACTTCATTAAACATCTTACAATTGGAATCCCTCCTTTTCTCTCTTTTTTCTTTTTTCTTAATCCAGATCCTCCACCATCGCAAGCCCTAGTTAGATTCATGCATGCTACGCTATACTTTTTAGTTACTGTGAGACTCCAAGTACTCTCTTTCAAATGTAGGGAATGACTTTTAGAAATCTTTTTTCATTTTGAAAAAGTACATTAGCAAAACAATCATTAGAAGAATCCGTTGGAAATTCCAACATCACCCTCGCAAAAAAACATGTTCGAGACCCTACAACGAATGGGGCGGGAATTATCTGTTTAATTGGATAAATGGGATGGGGGCAGAAGCAGTACGGAATGGGTACGAAAAACATGGTCCCCGCCCCACTATCCATCACGTTTAAAATTAATTTCAATTTTTTATCAAACAAAAAAAAAATTATCATAGTTTTAAAGAGAACATAAATTGTTCTTAACAAATAGAAAAATAAAATAAAAATCACTAACGAAAAATATATAAAAAATAAAATAAATGGGCCATATAAACGAGGCAGGGACCATTCTGACTCGTCCCGTTTTAACCGGGTATAAAATCTAGACAAGATAACAAAAATACCCGATTGGAAGAGAGATCTGAATGACCAAACCGTCATTCACCCATTTCATTGCAATCTCTCTTCCGATTGGAAGAGAGATCGGAATGATCAAACCATCATTCACCCGTCACATTACAATCCCTACATAAAAATAAAAACATACTTCATCCAAACTAACATTAAAATGATGTGTAATTACAAGTGTCAATTGAGATAATTTTTTCGAGTTAATTAAGAACTATGTATATAGTCCTGTTTGGTTCATTTGAAATGCTGAATTAAATTGATCGTCGTTTAGCTTCTTACGTTCTTTAAGTAGAGACCCAACCGCGGTCTATAAAGCAGATGAAAAGTCTCTTTCTCATGAAAGACAAAAAAATTAGGCGTAAATTTTGAAAGTAATTTTTTATCCAAAATATAGTGTTGTCGACAACAAGATATCTCTACACCTGCCACGTGTCCAAATAAATTCTCCCACACACAATGAACCACTTTTAGTCATTTCATTGGTTTAAAAGCTACCCAATAATTGAGCGCACCAACCTTGTACTCTTTCCATGTGGATTCCAAAGGTGATGTTCAGCTTGTAGATAAATAATTTAAAAATATAATTCCGCGAGAAATGAGAATGAAAAAATATATTCATAGAGAGATATAAGAATGAAAAATAAGGAAAAGATAAGGATATATGGTCGATAATGACACAAACGATCAAGATTTTTTATATACTATCAATAAATAAATGTGATTTTAAGTAATGTTTGAAAGTCAGTCCGAATGTTAACTCAAAAAAGCTAAAGGGTCAAGAGTGGAAAGATTGAACCGGGATGAAATCGGGATCGAACCATTAGTAATAAGTAAATATATTATATATCACAAAATTGACAATTAAGTTAAATTTTCAACTTAATTAATAATTTCATATTTATAGACAAAAACGCCAATTAATGATTAAATTTGGGTAAAATTAATTTTTATTTTGTCATGTGATGAATTATTTAATATTCTTATAGTATTTTATCGTGTCATTAAAATAAAATTAAAATGAAAGATCACATGCATGGATTGGAAATGAAAAAGAAATTAATTTGAAGTGAGAATCCTTTACAAAGTCCCACGTTAGAATCTCCTTGGGAAAGAAAAAAAAAAAAACTTACAGTCATGCTATAATTATGGAGGGCTACTAAGTAACTTTTTTGTGCTTTTAATTGCTTTAATTTATTGCGCTAAAGTTGTAAATTTGCAAAACCATTTCCATGTCGCCCAATTTTTTGTGTTTACTAGTCCAATTGACCGGGTTTTTTTTCGATTTTATATTTAAGTGGTTTTTAAGCAAAAATCGGATCGAACATTGGACCCGTTCCTGATTTTTTTGTGTTAAACAGATCGGTCTGATCCAATTTTCATAACATTGATTTTAAGTTAAAAAACACAAATTATGTTGCATGTCAAAAAAAATTAACAATGAAATTAATTGCAATTGTTTAAAGCATAGTGACTTTAACCCGCTCGGCTTTTGCCTCAGGCAAAGAGCCCCCAAACTCTCTTCAATAGTTCCAACAATACAAGAAGTCGACTATTAACATTGATTTAAAAATGATGCTTAAAAATTAAAATAAACTAGATTGTTTAATCAAGTCAATTTTACCAGTATAATAGGAAACTGGCGTAAGAAATCTTCTTATAAAATTTTTCTACAAGAATCGAAAATTTTGTAAAACGAGTCTAAACATTATTCTACTAATCTAACCTTGTAAAATTACGATTAAACGGTAACCGTAATATAATTATCAATGAATAAACACCTAATGTCGAATTGAGTTGGAATCTATAAGCTTGTCTGGTAGCAATTAAAATTGAAAATATAGTCGTTATTGGATTTCACTCGTTTAATACAAATCAACAATAACGATTAATTTTTTAATTTTAATCTCTCATAAACAAGCTCTATGTCAAACGCAGTGCTCCAAGTAAGACCTAACGAACAAGATTTTTATTTTTTTAGTATTTATTTGTCATTTTTTATATTATTTGCTTTATTCTATTCTGTATCCACATAACCCGACCATTCGATGTGATGTCATATAAAATAATCAAATATCAGTCATTCAAAGTCCAGAATCCATACGTGGACGAACAAATAATCGTACATCCCAGATATTTTAGTATTGCGAGTCGTATATTTTCCCAAAATTTGCCACGTACTCATCCTGATATTTTTGCCTATCAGCCACGTGGCATCATCTCCACTACAGTTCACACGCTTACGTTCCTCTTCAATTCTACAATGCTTCACTCAACCAATCTTAAGCGGCCACGATAGTCTTAATGAACAAAAATTTGACGCGTGTCTCGCATGCGGAGAACTAATGATTTCTAAGTAGTTAATCATTAATTCTTTGCCTTACACGTGTCCCTCTTCTGCTACACGCCTATATATACGCGTTTGCACAAGATAATTCCTCCAATCGCCGTGGTAAGAATGAGCGAGTCTCCGAGTCAGAAGGTTAACAAGGCTACTGAGTCGTCCGAGTCCGGGATTTTCAACGAGCGGATTCTTGTCCTTGTTTTCGAGTCTTTAAAATGGGACATTCGAGATCTCTGCGCGACTGCGTCGGTAAACCATAAACTCCGTGCCGTCTCGAAACGGCTTCTCTGGAGGGAACTATGCGTGTATCGCGCACCGCGAATGATAGCTTCATTGATGGGTGGTGTGCCTAACAGCAGAATTTGCGGCGGATGGCAGTCGATGGCGAAATTACTATTTTTCTGCTGCGGATGTGAGTCGAATCGGTATTTTAGACTGAATCAACCCCTGCAGGGTCATTTCGCGAAGGAGTCCCGGTTTTCGAAGACTTCGGGTCAGAGCTTTTTGGCGAAGAAATGCAGAGGAGATGTACTGTATTTGAGCGACCCGTGTGAGCATCCAGCGAGGGGCAAAGAGTACGATCTAGGTATTTATAGAGGGGTATTTCGGGAATTTAAAAAGTCGAGGACCCGGGAGTATTTGATAAACCGCCGGGTGGAGTTTGAGGAGAAAATCCGATGTCCTTATTGTGGGACTCGGGTCTGGAGTATGACCGCAGCTCGGCTTGTGCCCAAGAAGAGTGCGGCTAGGAGGCTCGGCTCGCACGATGAGGGATTGGAGTATTTCGTGTGCCTGAATGGGCACTTGCACGGGACATGTTTGCTGGTGCGTCTATCGTCCGATGAAGATGAAGATGACGATGATGAGAGTGGTGATGATTTGGACGGTCAGTAGACAGTAATAGATCTACATGTCATCGGAATTGCTGGTGTAGGTACTCCGTCGCATGGAATTTACGGATTTTTTTTTTCAATTTTTTGTACGGTGAGGGATTCCACGTATTGATTTGGATATAGTCATTTTTCTTTTGTAAATTTGATGCATCATTGTATGCATGTATATTTTCATTAATGGGGATTTAGTCACATTTAGTGTAATATAATGTTATTAGCTTATTACATTTTGTTCATTAATGGAGATTTAGTCACAAGTAGACCCATGAATTGGACCTACCATATATTAATCCATGATGTATAAGAAATGCCGTTTTAAAGAAATTTTAGCACTTTGTCTCGTTTAATTCTCCTCATCCATCAATGGAGAAGCATAATAAAAATGAGTCGCTAATGCACATTTAGCTCATGTTTGGTATACATTCTTTTAAAATATATTTTTCTAAAATTCATTTTTATTAACACATTTTTCAATAAAATAATATTTTTCATCACATCGATAATTTTTTCTTATTTTTTAACAATATATTTTTCATCATATTACTATTTAAAATACATTATTTCCTCAATAATATCCATCAAACACGCCCTTACTAAACATGACCATATATAGGATGGACAAGATTTTAAACTGCCGTCTTTCTTAAAGCTGTCCATCAAGCCTAATATATAGTCTTATTAACTTTTCATTTCCAACAATATTTGGGTGAATATTTATATATGCGTACACACTACCTAAAGAATTTCCAAATCATGAAAGAGGCCCTGAATCCAAACACCAACACCCGTAATTTGATTTGGAGATATTGAAAAGCTCATCTGGTGTCATATTCTCGAGTTCTTTGGGCTTCCAAGAATCAAAAGTGTTCTTAGATGTACTATGAGCAGCCAATAACATCCCCAAACCTTTTCTTGGGTGACATTGTGACCGCATTTTCTTGTACAACCTCATTGCTGATACACAATCTTCGTAAGGATCATGCAACCCCGACTGGATATCGTACCTATTAAACCAAAGCCCATGTCAACCAAACTTGCAATATCACACGCCAAGAACAAAACATTGAAGGAATTGCAAATCGACTAGAATACAGTCACCCTACTAAACTATTTGAGCATTATATGGAGACAGCACATCTAAAAGAGAACCATTTTATTCTTTTGACCACTGTTGGGCCATATTACTGAAATCTCAACTCAGATCAATGATCATGAGAAAACTGACTTGCAAATTTTCATGAAAGTTCACTGTAAAAATATTGCGCATCTAGAGTTGCCATTCTTGCAGTTACGTAGAGAAATTTTTTTAACTTCAATATATTTTTCCCTCAGTTTAAAGTTCATAACAAAAAAATTGGAGATCGTGGATTAGCAACTGAAAGGAAGCCCAAGAAAACGATAAACGCCCACACCCACCAGTAAGAGTCGTTCAGGTTGTTTTTATTTACTCAGTCTCTGGTACTTCCGTTTAGCTCCAAATCTCTTCTATTCTTTTTGTAAATTGTATCTTAAATTAGCCAAAAAAAAAAAAAAAGGAACCCCAAGAATAATCACTGGATGACAACTTACCCGAGATAGGTCTTGGTAAGGTACTTGAGCGAGTGACTGACGAGGTTTGTCTTCATTAAGGGAGGGTATTTTGCTGTATCCCTGCACATAAAGGGGGTGAAAAATTAAGCACAATGGAGTATGCAGCAAAACAACTTCATCCACTTCTTTCTTATTTCATTACTCTTGATTATAGAAGCTAAAATTCAAGGACAACCAGTATACAATGACCAGCTCGTAGATAAACTAGGTAGAAATGGAGGTTCATATTACAATCCCCTGGTGAGAACTTGGTCAAGTTAATTCAAGAAAATATGAAATCATTAAAATTTATAAACCAATAAGTTAGCCTTTTAAGATCCCCCAGAGAACCCCCGATTCTCCCCATTTTCCTCCCTTTTCGGAGATGGGACAAAGGAGAGGGAGCAGGATTTGGGATTAAAGAACATAAATCACCATAAATCAAATATAATGAGCTCTGTATGTTGTCGACGAGCCTCCACATCTTGCATGAAACAAGAAGTCCATTCTCATTGAAGACAATAAATCAATTTCTTCGAACAGGTTGTCGGATGCAATGTAATCTCATGAAAAGGGTTTGTGACCTTAATTGCCCAAAAATGACTTCACCTCAGGAGATGATCAGGATAATTCATTCTCAAGCAATTTAAATCGTGCCCAAGGGAATGACCCACAAGAACTCTAGCTTTGCCACCATGTAACCGTAATATCCCAATCGACTCTCCGTTGTAGAGAATCTGCAAAATTTTATCTTGCACTTCCTTAAGTGGCATAGCATCTCTCATATTCTCCTCAGTAATACCAGTAACTTCGTTCCTAAAACAATAAATATACATAGGATTATAACTGATGAACACACCTATTAACCTAATTAAAACTTGAAGAATAAGTAGATCATATGCATCACCCAGATACCTATAATCGGTAACAGGAATTAGCGGTACTACATAAGTATGGAAAATCGGTTTTTCATCTTCATCAACGAGGCATACCCTAGCACATATATCCAGTGACCCATCACTTCCTCCGCCAACCATTTCGCAATCCATAGCGATTGCTTCAGGAATTCTCCCGCTGCCATTTATATCAATTTGTGATTCTGTCCAAGGCATCTTCACCAAATCCTGTATAATAAAACAAAAAGTTTGAAGTTCAAGTGCTTGTAACATGTAAAGTTCATTTTCTGACAACCACAATATTTCCTGGGAAAAAAGCTTATGAATATCTCAATTTGTTTTTAAGGTAAAAAGAGGGAAAATTTCCCAGGTCAACTCACAAGGGGAAAAGGAGCAGGTAGGCAACAGATTTCCAGGTGTTCACAGAGAGAAGCCGGACTGTCAAAAATTCTCATACAGAGGGTGCAACCTCTTTCAGCAAATATTTTTGAACAATTCCCTTTAGCCAGTAAACCTAAAGATTTGAGGAAATGATTATGAGTATGAGCACCCGAGTGAACTTTTGACAAAAAGATGTTCCAAACCGTAGTATTGTACATCACCAGTTGTGTGCTCCCTTAGTGATGCAAAGGATTTGCAATGCTTTTGACACACACCACATTGAGGCTGGTGAATTGAGTGATACGAGATTTTCATATGTGCAACAAGATGCTCCTTTTTCTTATACTGCTTGAAACATGCTGCACACTTATGCCTGGAATCAGTCACAAATTACACACAACTTCCAGTAATTTAGGGGGATTATTCAAATATTAGAATATGATAAAGTTTGTAATGCACAGTGTCAACTTATGACAACTAAAATATTATAAATTAGTAAGCAGTATGTAACGAATTACTGTGAAATGAAGATAACCAGTCAGCATAATGTCACAAAGCTTAAATTAATCATAAACACAAAGTTCACAAGAACCTAGCACATCGTAGCAAATAACGTTAAATACGGTACATTTTGTCTATGAGAGAGATGGATAGACAGAGTTTCTTATTCTTTATGATATAATTAGAGTATCACCTATATGATAAGAAAGGCATTAAAGGGATCGTTGCATTTTAAACTCAAGGCGAACATCTTCTAAGAAGCCTTCATGAAATCTCTACTAGTTTGACTACACACGGCTCTCAAAATAAAAAAAAGGAGATAAAAATGTATGGAATCTCTCAATCTGTCCATAGTTAAACCTCTTATATTTCTCACTTTCTAGACCTTCCTACACGAGATCCTTTTCAGGTTGTTCTATCTTAGCAACTGAATTCAAAAACTAATTTGGTCTTTCAGCTATTCGTTCACATGCTTCTATAATGGCAAGTTAAAAGAGTTGCCAAGTATTGCAAACACGAGTAAATGCATATCAACAATCTGATTGTATTAATTATAATGAACACCTCGCAAAACAGTAACAAACAGACGAATAAAACCAGCCAAGCTATCCAAAAACATTAGCAAAGAACAAATGCATTGTCCACAAATAAAACGAATCACTGACAAGGGGTATCTTTTATATTCTTAATTCTAATTATTTTAATTTCGTAAAAAATTCGAATTTCTAAGTAATTGGAATGATCATCCCAGCAACAAAACAGAGGGTTCTCATAAATTAAGCTTGAGAGAAATGGAAAGTTGCCTTCTTGTTGTTATTATTGCGGTTTTCGCAGAATCTTCACTTGATTCCATAGTGTTCAGAGCTGAAATTATCCGCAGACAAAGAACAAGATAATTATTGAGACGTGGAAATAATGCTAGATTGGATTTGAGGGAAGCTAGGGTTTCTAGTATTATTGTTACAGGAAAATTGACAGAGCTCTCAAACCGTCATTGAGTTCATATGATAATATCAACCTCATTTCTTTTTATTTTTCTTT
>CAIGRN010081635.1:0-11750 GCA_903798345.1 Fraxinus anomala
TATATATAAATCACAAATCTTTGAATCACCAATTTAATATAATCTGTAAATTTTGTAAATCACAAATTCAATATATGTAAATCAGAGATCAACAATCTTTAAATCATTAATCAAACTAAAAAATAAAAAGATCAAATAAGATTAGGACACCCACAATCCACAAACTCAGTCGCCTATGGAATGAGGTGGGGCGAAGACAGTGGCCGTCTGACGGAGGAGGACGATGCACCGACGATTCACATACTTGTTGGAGAGCTCATTGCTCACCCACAATTTCAGATTTGGGAGCCAAATGGGGTTTGCAATTGCCGCTTTGGGAGAAGTGAGAACAGGAGAGAAGCCTCGTCAGCGTTTTAGCTTATTATCAATTCATAATATTAATGGGCCTAATTTTAAAAAGTCCAAAATAAATGGTCCACATTAAAAAATAAAATAAAATTGGCACAAGTAACACCCATCATCTTCCTCCCTTCCTCCAGGCTCCAAGCTTACCAGAAACAATGGCAAGCTTACCAGAAACAATGGCAACTGCAAGTCTGCAATGCCAACACAGCCTCCCTCCAAATCCAACTTGTAAATCTTGACAGATTCAGCACGGGTGACTGTGCCACCTTGTCGGGTGCTAAATCCGCCACTGATTAAATAGATGAGGATTAAGCAATTCAAGGGTCATAAACAAAATATTTAGGGGTCTTCTAAGAAATTTACAAATGTCAGTATCCTTTGTCATCTATGTGCGTCTATTTGCAATTACAAATGTCAATATAGTTGATTATATTGTCGACAGTTGTTAATGATGCTACATTTCCACAACTTCAATAAAGAGATTGTTGGGATTATTGGCAAAAGTTTATTTTTCTTTAATTTTTTATTTTTTTCAAAAAGTTGTAAACTAAAAATATCTATTTATTTTTATTTTTAATAGTAATGACGGTTTTGTTCTCTTTCTAAATGTTATTCCTTTACCTAAAAAATTTCTAACGCTAATATTTATTTTTATATTTTTATTTATAGACTAAATTTCCATCGATAAAATTTTATGAAAATATTTATATTTTTATTATTGAAAACTAAAAGTTTTTTAGTAATCTTGAATATTTTTTAAGGTAATATTTACCTTCTTTTATTATTTTTAAAGATGGAAGTTTCATTGATACCTTTAGCTTATTAATATTAATACGTGTAATTAGCATATAACGTCCACATCTTTCATTATTAATGTGGAAAATGTCCATACTTTTTTATTTTTTGGCATTTTCACTCTTCATTACTTAAAATGTCATTTTCATCTATTTTCTCAATTAAAAATTATGAAATGACAAATATATTATTCTCATTAAATAAAACAAAAAGAAAAAGAAAAATCGAATTGCAACCATACTCCCAATTTTTTTTTAAAAAGTGCAAATGAGTCTCAAATAAATTATTAAAAGGATAATTAGTACATAATATCCTTATCTTTCACTATTATTGCGAAAAGTCTGTACCTTTCATTTTTTTATTTTTTATTTTTGGCATTTTCACCATTAATTACACTTTTAATTGTGCAAATCATCATTTCCATCCAATTTCTCAATAAAGAATTGTGAAATATTAAATATACACTTCTATTTAAATAATTTTTTTTTAATTTCTAATTCTTTAATAATTTACTTGGGACTCGTTTACACTTTTTAATTTTAAATAAATTTAATTGAGAATCGTTTGCACTTTTTTTAAAAAATTTAAATTTTTAATAATTTATTGGGGACTCGTTGCACTTTTTAAAAAATTGGGATTATGGTTGCAATTAATTCTTTAGTTTTTTATTTAAATATGTATATTCGTCATTTCATAGCTTTTTATTGAGAAATTGGATGGAAATTGATAGAAATTATGGTTTGCATAATTAAATGTGTAATTAAAAGTGAAAATGCCAAAAAAATAAAAAGTTTGGATTTTTTTTGCAATAATAGTGAAATGTAGGGACATTATATGCTAATTACCCTTTTAATAATTTATTTGGGATTCTTTTGCGCTTCTCAAAAAAAAATTAGGACTATAATTGCAATTAATTTTTTCTTTTTTCTTTCTTTATTTAAAGAAAATTGTATATTCGGTATTTCACAATTTGTAATTGAGAAAATAGATGAAAATGATTTTTTGATCAATGAAATGTAGAAATAAGTATGAAATACCAAAAAATGAAAGGTAACGACGTTTTTCACAATAACAGGTAACTAACACGTAGCGTCCTTACCTTTAACGATAATTGTGAAAAATGTCATTACCTTTTATTTTTTTGCATTTTCACCATTATTTCTACATTTTATTGAACAAAATGTTATTTTCATTAAATTTATCAATTAGTTCCTTCTTTTTCTTTTTGTTTTATTTAAATAGAATGGTATATTTGTTTATTCACAGCTTTTAATTGAGAAAATTAATGAAAATGACCTTTTGCGTAATGAAAAGTAAAAATAATGGTAAAAATACCAAAAAATGAAAAGTAATTACATTTTCCACAATAATAGTGAAAGATAAAGACGTTATATGTTAATTACCCTTAATATCTACTCCCTCGTCCCATACATTTATATTTACTTTCATTTTTTTTTTATGTTCCAAATTATAAGTTGCTTTTATTGTTGATCATATGGATGAATTTTTAATTTTATAATGCGTCCCTATTTAAAGTGAAAAATACGTTAAAATCCAAACATTTCTTCAGGTTTAAGCCCCTTTTTTGGCTCCATTAAAAATGTATTTTGGGGAAAAATATAGTTTGAAATAGTGATTTTTTTAAAAAATATGTTGTTAAAAGTAAGGAAGAATTTTGAATTTACATGTAATATTATTTTATTTGAGAATGTATCGTAAAAAATAAGAGAAAAAAATGCATTGGTTGGAGAATGGAGCCCAAACTGTGGCTAAATTTTATTTGATAATCAATTGCTTGTGAAATGAGAATGAGCGCCGACAGGTTATATACTTTACCGAAGCGGTAAACTAAAAATGAGATAATAGATGTTAAAGAGTCAAAAACCGTCCAAATACCATTAACAACTTGTGTCATCCAAAACTGCCGATTAAAGTAAAAGAGGGACATAAATAATAAAGAAAGCGTGTCAAAATTCTAAACCTAAATTTTCTGATGTTTCAAACTACGTGGCATATTGAATATAATGCAGCCATTGAAATTAATCAAGAAAGACCTCAGTGTCTCAATCAAATAAAACGTGAAAGTTTTGCCGTTGCATCCAGAAAAAAAAAAATTACTCACAGCGATTGATTCTTCTGTTTCAATTCAAGTAAGAAACTTAACATTTGTCTTTAGATGTATAAAAATTAATGCTGATATCCGAAGTTCAAAGAAGTTGTAAAAATTTCATTCGAGAATATTTTACTAACTGTAAATGGTTTGAAGTGGTTCAATTTTATTTGCATAAAAATTTGCCTATTTAGTTTCAAAAATAATATTTTTTTTCTACTTTCTTAATTTGTTTGAGCCCATTTTTAATTTAAAATTGAATACAAGTTTTCATGACAACATAGAAATCAATTAACCTGGACAAGAATCTACAAGTGCTTGTGGGGTACAACACACATAAAGTGCAAAGTTTCCAAAATATGTTTTGTATGTTTGATGTGAATAAATTTATAATATGAAAAGGTGATTTCTTTATTGTTTAGAAATAAAATATAATATTACCACAAACCATACCAACTTTATTCGTAGTTGAAATAAAGATTAGACCAGGAGAAATGGATACAAATCTTTGAACAAACATTAATAAAAGAACGAGACAAGAGTTGAACTCTTTGTCATTTAGATAAACTTGTTCCGCACCGGTGCTGTTGGTAGATTGACAATCATTTCCCAAGATACAACAATAAGGTCTTGTGATTGCATCACTTCAATTCAAAAAAATCGTCGAACTCGAAAACAGAATTCTCTCTACTATTTGATGACTTCAATGCAAAGAAACAATATTTTTGGACTGTTTTTTATGCAAAGTAAGAGATGAATATGATATTGAATAAATTCTGACTACCAAGTGATCCCATTTATAGAAGATGATGAGTTGTAGTCAAAGAGATACGCTCCAAACTCAACATGTTTCATGAAGGGACACAATCCTTTAGGCCACTGTGTCTGAGGTTGTTGCTCAAGAGGCAGTGTTATATGGGCAAAATTTCATTTTTATTTTCTATCTTTGGACAACAATTTTTTATTAATTTGAAATTGATTTTAAGATTTCAAATATATTATGATCATCTATTCGACGAGTAGAATAAGTCAGTATATTCATTTGTATGATTTGACTATTAAAATCTGTTTAAATATTTGGTCGAAGTTGATACAAAATCAACCTTTTATTTATTTTTACTTACTTAGTTTCAACAACCCCGAAACATGAATGGAATGACTAGAAATGCTAATGATAATATAGACACTAGTTGAGAGACGAGCGAAAATATATCGTATCAGAGAAGGTAGCTTCTGGTTTTGAACTTTCCTTAGTGAATTACTATCGAATTTACTTGATTAATTAGTGAACACGGTGTCTTGAACTATTCAGGCGTTGTTGTAAACCAAAACGATAGTACCCATGCAACTTCTTCCCTAAATCTTTTCGATTTTCATGGTTGTATTTATTTTGGCCATGAACAACTCTTAATTTTATAACTTTTTAAAAGAATTTAAGCCTCAAAATTCTTGTTTAAAGCGGCCACGCTTCGTATACATATGTGATCTCCTATAATATTCTATCATACTTCTCTTGGCTCTTTCAAGATATATGAATCATTAAAAACACAGCTTATCTAGATATACTTTGCAACATAGTACTTTTTCTAATGAATAGATAGAAGTGCTCGTTTGAATTGTTCATAACTTAGTTGTGCCATTGAATCAATATCTTGTGATCTCCAGTTAACAAAATTGGATTATAGTTGTGGTGATTCTATTCAATAGGCTTTAAGTCCATTCTCCATGAAATATGGTACACTTTATCTCTTGGTAATCCTTTGGTCAAAGGATCCGTTATGTTTTTCTTCGATTTAACATGGTTAATAGAGATTATACCATTCAATATTTGTTGTTTAATGGCATTATGTCTCATGACGAATATGTCGAGATTTTTCATTATACATATTATTTTGTGCCCTTGCAATAGCTGACTGACTGACTATCACAATGTATTTTGATGGCAAGTACCGGCTTTTCCCAACACGGAATATCCTCGAAAAAATTACAAAGTCATTTTACATCTTCACCAATTTTATCTAAAGCAATAAACTTAGATTCCACCATGAGTAGAGTTATATATGTTTGCTTAGATGATTTTCAAGACACGGCTCCAGCTTCAATTGTAAAAACATAATCAATTGTAGACTTTGAATCTTTTGTGTTAAATATCCAATTTGCATTTGTATATCCTTCTAACACCATAAGATATCTAGAGTAATGTAATCCATAATTAATCGTGTGTCTTAAATATTTAAGTACACTCGTTAATGCCTTCCAATGGTCATGTCCTTGATTACTTGTAAGTCTACTTAACTTTTTGACTGCATATGCTATATCCGGATATGTGTAGTTTGTAATATACATTAAACTACCTATCACGCATGAGTATTCCAATTGACATACGAGTTCACATTATTCTTGGCTAAGTGTAGACTTAGGTCTACTGGTGCTTTAATAGTATTGTTGTCATATGCCTTCAATTTTTTAAGTATAGCCTCAACATAATAAGATTAAGATAATGACACTCCTTCAAGTGTCCTAAAGATCTCGATCCTTAGTATGACATCTGCAACTCCCATATTTTTCTATCAAAATGTTTTATCAATATTTTCTTGGTTGTATGATAACTTTCGAGTTATTACCTATAATTAACATATTGTCAACGTATAGACATACAATCACATATTCATTTGATGTGCTTTTTAGACATATTTATTGCATTCATTAATTTTGAAACCATTTGATAATATATTTTGTCAAATTTCTTGTGTAATTGCTTAGATACTTGTTTTAATTCATACAATTTTATAAGCTTACACACATTTTTCTCCTATTCAGGAGTAACGGACTTCTCAGGTTTTTTCATGTATATTTCTTCTTCCAATTCACTATTAAGGTATTCTTAATATCAATTTCATGTATTTCAAGATTATGTAATGTTGCAAACGCAATCAATACTCGAATAGATGAGATACTTGTAACATGTGAATATGCGTCGAAGAAGTCAAAACCATATTTTTGTCTAAATCATTTGTCTACTAATCTAGCCTTGTATTTGCCAATTGATCCATCATATTTTAACTTCTTTTTGAAGATCTATTTGCGCCCTAAAGATTTATTTCTTTGTAGAAGATCAACCAATTTTCAAGTATGGTATGCATGATGAAATTAATTTCATTATTAATAGCTTCTTTCCAATAAGGAGTTTTGGAAGTGGACATGGCCTCGATAAATGTTCTTGGTTCATTTCTAGCAAATATGTTAGAAAATATAGGCCAAATGCCTTAGATATTCTTGCATTCTTACTTCACTTTGATTCTTCATCTTCTTGATGATTTCTATTTGCAGTATTATAAGTTCATTTTTGTGAACTTTTTTTACAAGGAAAGATGTCTTCAAAGAATGTAGCATTCCTTGATTCGATTATAATACATTAATGTACATCAAGTGTTTCTTATTTATGAATCAGAAATCGATATGCGCTACTATTGTTTGCATATCTAATGAAAATGCAATCAATAGTTTTAAGTCCAATCTTAATCTATTTAGGCTTAGGCATTTTTATCTTCGCTAAGCACCCCACACTTTTAAGAAATTTTAGTGAAGTTTTCGACATTTCCATAATTCATAAGGAGTTTCAACCTTACTTTTTTGTGGTATTTTTCTTGAGAATATGATTTGCTGAAAGTATTGCTTTCCCCCCACAAGTTTTAAGTTAAGTATGAATTTATCAACATTGCATTTATCATCTTCTTAAGAGTTCGATTTTGGCATTTAACAATATGTTTGATTGAGGTCAATATAGTACCGTTATTTGATGAATAATTCCATATTCGGAACAGAATTTTTCAAATGGTGTGTGCAACACATTTTCCACATTTATCACTACGAATCATCTTTACTTCTCAACAAGTATACATAACAATATCTTGTACAATCATCAATAAAAGTGATGAAATACTTTTTCCCACATGATTGCACAAAATTTAAGTCACATATATCGTTGTGAATTAATTTTAAAGGCGTCGTATTTCTTTCAACTGAATAAAATGATGTTTTAGCCAATTTAGCCTCTACGTATATTCGCATTTACCTTTTGTATTGAAATGCATAGTTAGTAGTAAACTTAAATTCATTAACTTGCGTACATAATTAAAGTTTATATGTCCTATTGTTTGATGCCATAAATGACACGATTTGAGAATATAAATAGAAGAAGATAAATTGGTCTTATAAATATTTGGTTCAATATTAAGGATTTTTATTTTAAATAGTCCATCACTTACATGACCTTTGCCTGCTTAGTAAGTATAAAATTATTCAATACAAAGATTAGTTTGAAGCCATTCTTGCTAAGTAAAGAACTCGAAACTAGGTTCTTGCGTATGTTTGGCACATGAAGTACATTGTTAAAGTTGAGCTCCTTGCCTAATGCCATCTTCAGCACCACTCTGTCTTGTCATTCAAGCTTCGAGCTTGAAGAGTTTTCCATGAACAATTTCTCACCACTTCAAGGAGAATAAGATGAAAACATAAGCTTATTAGCACAAATGTGACGAGTAACACCCATGTCCACCTACTATTCCATGGGATTTTCAATATTGTTGCATTCTGAAACAGTTGACAAGTTGATGTCTAATATACCATCAGATAATGCATCAGATTCGATGACATTTGCTTGTGCTTGCTTCTTTGCTTTGCGACATTCGTTCGAACGATGTCCGATCTTTCCACAATTATAGTAATTGTCCTTGAACTTCTTTGCATTCTTGTTGTGTCCTCGCTTGAAGGATTCCACAGAATGCTTGTTCTTTTTGTTCTTGTTATTAGTTTCCACAACATTAGCCTTTGCTTGTGATATTTGGCTTCCAATTTGCTTGTTTCTCAAATTCTCAACTCGACTACGAGTTGTTCAATGTTAATTTCATTGCACTTGTGTTTGAGATAATTCTTGAAATCTATCTACATGAGTGAGAGTTTCTCGATAATTGCTGCCACTTGAAAGGTTTCACTTAGAGACATTGTTGGTATGAATGTCATGGAGAAGAACTTGTAATTCTTATACTTGACTTATTACTGTTTTAGAATCTATAATATTATAGTCTAAGAAATTTTCAATGATGAACTTTCTGGTTTTGATGTCTTTAGTCTTGTATTTTGTCACCATAATTCTTTAACAGATTTCATGGCACTATACACATTGTATAGCGCGTTGTCTAGATCACTCAGTATATAATTCTTATACAAAAAATCTGAATGTTTCCAAGCATCCAATGCGATTAAGGATCTTCATTTAGAAATTTTGCCAAATTTAGGGTTATAAGATAAATCAACATTTTTTGTTGCCATCTTTTGAATTCTACCTCACAGAACTTTTTCAATTTTTTCCATGTGGAATGAATGTTGGATGAACGGTGGTAGGGTGAATCAAAATCAGAGGAGTAATAACCGAAGTAATCTGAGGTACAACAATTGGAGTAACCAGAGGAACAACAACTAACATCAATTGTATCATTAACGATAGTCATTTCTATTACACAAACAAAAGATAAACCAAGCCAAGTTTTAGGTCAAGAGAGAGTAAAAAAGGTTAAACCGACAGTTGAACCGAGAGAAATAGAATTTATAATAAAGATATTACTTTACAAAACAAAAAAATCATCTTAAGATTGTAGAATATAATATTATAAAATAATTTCTTATTTTTTAGAAATAAAACATAGTATTACCTCAAACCTTACCAACCTTACCCGTAGTTGAAATAAGGAGTAGACCCAGACAAATGGATACAAACCTTTCAACAAATACTATAAAAGAATGGAATGCAAGAAGATGGAGGCAATAGTTGAACTTTTTGTCCTTAAGACGAATTTGCCTTGCACTGGTGCCAACATTGGATTGGAATCGTCTCCCATAATGCAACTATCAACGTTTTGTGATGGCAACACTTCGAATCCCAAGAATCAACGAACTCGAAAATGGAATTTTCTCTCTACTATTTGATGACTTTTGATGCAAAGAAACAATATTTTTGGAATGTTTTGGATGCAAAGTAAAAGATGAATACGATATGGAATAAATTCTGGCTATCAAAGGAGTCCTATTTATAGAAGATAAGAGATTGTGGTCGGAAAGGCATGCCCCAAATTTAGCACGTTTCATGAAGGGACGTAGTCCTTCAGGCCGTCCAAAATGCCATTCGAGCGCCCATAGCAGGAATACCGCTGCTCGTTGCGCGCGACATTGCAGCTCAAGCGACAGTGTTATATGGGCAAAATTCGATTTTTATCTTTTATCTTTAAACAATAATTTCTCATTCATCCGAAATTGGTTTTAAGATTTCAAACATACTTCGATTATCTACTAAACGATTGGAATAAGTTTATTTATTTGTATGATTTGACTATCAGAACCCATCTGAATATTTGGTCGAAATTGATACAAAATCAACCTTTTATTGATTTTTACTTAACCAATTCCAACTGTAGTTCACTTACGCCCCCATTAATTTATGTATACTGATAACTAAAACCATAACCAACCATCTCAAACTTATTATTATTTTTATCATTTACTCTGAGAATCAAAGTGCAGTTATTTCGGTCTGGTAGCGTTTGAGTGCCTTCACTCTGAGTAAAAACTACAATGATCGATATGGTTTCTTGACAATCAAATTAGATATGAGCAAAGGTTATTACTGGTGGAATGAGATTTCATTATCAATGTTACGGCAAGAATGAATCTCTCACAAAAATGACGTAGTCTTGTGTTCCACACTTCCACTGTATGTCCACATATCAGTTTGTGTTACTATATTAAAATTACCATTTATGTGCTCTCTACTCGACGCCTTAGACAAGGTTGTCCCTTCTCTGTCTCTCCTTATCCTTTCATATTACATACTAATAGGAACGTAAACTTTTTCAAGTTCGATTCGATTGACGAAAGAGATTGGGCAACTTATGGGCATGGAGTGCTCGTAGGATAGGCCTTAAGTCAATCATTTATTCTTAGTCGATGATTACTATTTATTTCTACAAGCACGAGATTTTGACCGTCCAATTCTATCGAATATGTTAGCTACATATGAACAAGCGTCAGGTCAAGAACTAAATTTTGAAAAAATCAGCATTGACTTTTAGCCCGGACCATATTGCAGGATTGTATCCGAATTGGCTTTGGAATTTCAGATAGTGGGTCTCACGACACCTAATTGGGTTTACCATGGTTCGAAATCAAACACACCTAAACAGGAATTAGTTGAAAAACATGTGAGTTTAATTTATTTTTTATTGGTTGTTATGTTGGTCTAATTATTATTCTCGCCATGTGCTTAGACTTGAAGACCAAACTTTTAGAATTATTGAGTGTTCGATGCATATATTATTGTGATGTATAGTTCGATTTACTATACTACACGTGAAATGAACGAGGACATATTTGGAGCTGCCAAGGTTCAATGAAAACCTACATTTGGTCTTGGTCCATAGTAAAGCCTTTACTTTGATGTATTAAGAGAATTTTCATTATTAAAGAAGTTGAAATATCAATTAATTTGTTCCTTTTTGGTGCACGGACGTCTCTCCCCCTAGTGCACGTTTGGAAATTTTTACAGGCGGCTAAAGTTTAGACCTTAGGCCATGTTTGATAGGTCAAATTTTCTATCGAAGATGGAAATTATCCACCATTTTTCACTTTTTAGCATGTTTGATAAGAATTCTTTTTTTTTTTTTTTTTGGCAATTGCTTTTCTCATTTTCGGTCACATGACTCTTTATTCCATAAAAATGAGGAATTGAAATTCTTATGGGTGAGCTTGTTTTTTGTTTTCTTGGCAATTGAAACAAACCCATACTTTCCCTTTCTCTTTGATCTCACGCTACTCCCTCATTCCCATTTCTCATCCTCTCCGCCCCATTTCTGGAATAGCCGCAAAATCGACCAAAAATATCTCCACATAATACAATTTTTATGAAAAACAAAGCCAATCAAACACCAAAAGATGGAAAATTTCAACATTTTTCAGGTGAAAAATTATACCAATCAAATACAATTAATTGACAATTCTCAATAAAACAAGTTCTAGGCAATTCAATTTCCTAAAATTCGTTTTCTTTCCACCCAAATTTCATTCTTGAAATCAAACGGACCCTTACTTAAATGGGAACATCTTTCTTCCTCAAAACTTATTTTATTTTTGCAATACTTTCTACCATGAAAACTTGCAAGATATTGTTAAAGAATAAATTAATCAAAAGATTAACATTTCGTTTAATTTACTTGCAGAAAAGCTGGGTTTTAGTTGCCAAAAATCAGTTATACGACATATAATAGATTATCAATCATTATACGAAGTATCCACTATATTTTATTCATCTACCCAAAATTAAAAGTTAATAAAATGTAAAACCTCGCTGTCGACTTCCGCGACCAAAGACTTGCATGCAGAGCAAGATTTTTTCAAAAAAAAAAAAAAAAAAAAAAAAAAAAAAAAACTAAAAACTAAAAACTAAAAAGAA
>CAIGRN010081650.1:0-11697 GCA_903798345.1 Fraxinus anomala
AAGAAAGGCACCCCGTGACACCGAGACATGCCGACTCTTTTTTTTTTTTTTTCTGTCGAGGCAACTGTAAAGTTGCCTTGCAAGCAGGTAGCTGCTTTATTTGCAAGACACAAGGCAAAATGACTCGTGTTGGTGTAGTGACACGTGTCGACCTGTGTGGTTCGACGAGCCATGAAGGTCATCTTGGACTTGGGCCAACACTTGAAAATGAGGCTTGTCCCAAGCCTCGACTCGATTTAGAGCTGAGCTGATTCGAACTTTTTCCAAGGCGAGATGCGGGACTCTCGGGGGATGGGGGGGCTAGCCAAATTGAAGTCCCTAATTTTCCTTATTATTTTATGGGTTAATTTCACAAACGATCACCGAAGTTTAAAACTTGTAGAAACGGTCATTGAATTTTTAAATTTTTTGAGCGAGTTTTGCAGCGATTTTTCGACAACTTCCGACCACCAAGACCGTCAGATTTGGATACCGCTGGAAGGTCCACAATGTCCTCTTCAATTATTATCAAAAATCTCCCCATAATTTCAAGAGATTCGGCCAACATATACCCACGAAGTCGGCTACCAAAAAATCTAAAAATCTGCCCAGATTTTTAGATTTTTTGGGCGATTTTGTTACAATTTTCCGACAACTTTCTACCACCAATACCGTCGATTTCGGATAACGTTGGAAAGCCCACAATGTCATCTTCAATTACTACGAAATTTTTTCCCATAACTCTAACGGATTCAGTCGGAATAAACCCACGAAGTCAGCTACCTAAACTGGGTTGATTTTCAGATTTTTTTGGTAGCTGACTTTGTAGGTTTATTTCGGTCAAATCCCTTAGAGTCATGGGGAGATTTTTCTTGTTAATTGAAGATGACATTGTAGGTTTTCCAACGGTATCCAAAACCGACAGTATTGGTGGTCGGAATTAGCCGAAAAATTGTGGCAAACTCGCCAAAAAAATCTGAAAATATGGTCAGATTTTCAGAATTTTCGGTAGCCGACTTCGTGGGTATATGTCGGCCGAATCCCTTGGAGTTATGGGGAGATTTTTGGTGGTAATTGAAGAAAATATTGTGGACTTTTCAACGGTATCCAAATCCGACAGTTTTGGTGGTCGGAAGTTGCTGAATAATCGCAGCAAAACTCGTCCAAAAAATTTGAAAATTCAATGATCTTTTGTGAAAGAAATTTAAATTTCAGTGATCATTTTTACAAGTTTTAAACTTTAGTGATCGTCTTGTAATTTTAAGGTAACTTCAGTGACTATTTGTGAAATTAACTCATTATTTTATTATAGAATATAATTGGATAAATGATTGATTACGTGACATATTTAAATACACAGATTACAAAGGAAGTTAAAGCAAAGCATCATCCGTTCAATCCAATCTTTCTTTATCTTTATTCTCGTCTTTCTTTACCATAATCATCGTTTCATTCATCACCAAAGGTCCTTCCTTTCGATTATTATTTTTTGCATACGATATTTTTCTTGATATCTTGTTTATTTTCTTGCAGTTAATTTAAGATTCTGACTTTATTATTATCATAAGTTCTTAAGTTTTTCATTTCGTTGCTTTTACTTACTAAGTTTCTGATGGGATTTTTGTGAAAAGGAAATAATATTCTGGGATGGTTTTGTTTTTGTCAGTTTTTGGTTATACCCAACATTTTTTCTTACTTTTTGGTGGAATTCTTGGTAACCCAGAAATTTTAGACTGGTATAATTTTGTTTGAGGGATTTTTTTTTTTAAGGAAATCCTGTTTTCATTGTTCGGTTTAAAGAATTTCTTATAGAATTCAGACTCACTGTTTTTTTTTTTCTATGAAATTTCTTATTGGTTTCAGTTGCAGTTAAATTATTTTGAAGCATTTGACTTTATATCTGAGCAGTGATATTCTGGTGGAATGGCGAAGAGTTTATTCAAGCAAGAGCATGATCTTGGTTTGTACTTTTATATGATAGATTGTATTTCTAGTTTCTACTGCTTTCTTATCTGGCAGAAAGTAAGTCTTTTATTAAATGAATAATTTCTGAATATAATGGTGTATGTATTCAGAAAAGAGGCGTGCTGAGGCTGCTAGAATTAGGGAGAAATATTCAGATAGGATTCCGGTGAGAACAGAGATTTCCCACCTCGTTGATTTCAATTGCATATTTGATGAAACATTTTGGATGATTGATTTTATGCTACATTTTTCTTGATGTTGTGCCGTTTGAATTATTTTTATCTGCACTTTACAAGTCTTCCGGTTAAGGGGTTTTGATATCAATACTGTGAGATTCTAATTCATAAGGGACCTATGATGCAGTATGTTTTCAACTGAATTGTCCTCAATCAATGCACGGGCATACCATAAATAACCACCGAACAACCATTTCCTGTTGGACAGTTCTCCGTCTAATTTCAAACACCAGCTTTCATTTGTGTATTTCATAGATCAATTTGTCTTTATTTATCCGATAAAACTGAAGATAAATTCACAGAAGGGGTCTCCTTTTGAAGAAAGGAAAGACAAAATAAATGTTCTCTCTTTCAATAAATTTTTTTTATCAATCTATTCAGGTCATCGAGAGTTGTTAGATGATTCCACTGAAAAGTGCACTTGATTTTCATTTTGTATTATCATTGTTTTGGGCTGAAGATCATCTCGTTGTGTTTCAAGCAAAGTTTCATAACATGGACTGCTTAACCAACCAAAGCATAGTGAATCAGTAATGGAAATTGTTTTATGATTTCAAGATTATGTGTTAGAAAATCTAACGGCAAATCAAACTATTAATTATGTTTAAGCATGTTATTAAATTGGATAAGATGTGTTTTGCCTTGCCTTCACACCTATGGCCACCTAGGAGTGTAACTTGTAATGACCTTCTTTATCTGTGTTCTAGGTATTCTAGTTTGTGTTGTTGTCATAAAAAATGAATGAAAAAATGTTAAAAGTTGACTTGCTTATATTTTTACAGTTGAATTTGAATGTTGTTATCTAGTTGAATCATAGCTGAGTTTGAGGTCTCGGCCAGATTGATTGATATGCCTGGTACACAAATTACAACCTTAAAAATATCTTCAAATGTGGCATGTTCAACTTTCATTTTGATTTGGACAAGCTTAAGATGAACCGAGCCCAATCAACATTTACAGAATCTTATAATTAAAATGTCTGTTTTAGCCCATTTGTGGATTGTGGTAACATTGCTTCCTATTCCAATTTTCTTTTACCCTTTGAAAGGTCATTGTTTCTTTCTTTGGCTTCTTATTTGGTGGGATAAGGTTGTCCTTAACTTGTTATCTAGTGCAGTGCTCTCTTGTGAATGCTAAGTATTTTCTAAGTTTGGCTTGTGAGTCCTGTCTGAGAAGCAATATGATAATAACACTCTTCACTTCAGCAATAAGAAACACAAACTTTCATGATTACATTGGTTCACGAACCAACTTACTGGAAGAAAGGCTGATGGACTTTAGGATAGTTAATTGTTTAAAGGGTCACTTCGAAATTAGAGGTGCTTTGGCAGTGCTCTTATTAATATTAAGTAGGCCTCCATCCTATTGGTATTACTGCATTACCAATTTGGAACATCTCATAAGATATTTCATTTCAAATAAAGAACATGTTAACAAGTGAAGATGACACCAAGGGGAGGATAACTTAGGTGGTCATGTCACGTCATGTGTAAACCGCAAATCTCTTGTTCATAAGAACGATTTGGTCCCAATAGAATAGGTTAGAAGGAGAGGCAAACCAAAATTATTATGGCATGATATGGTTGCAAAAGATTTGATTTCGTTGGATTTCTCGGTAGATTTGGTGTTGGATCGAATGAAGTGGGAAAAAAAAATGATTCATGCAGTAGACTTCAAATTCATTGGAATAAGACTCAGTTTGTTAACTACTGACAAATAAAGGAAAAGAAAAAAATCAACAACAATGATTTTTCCAATATTTTTCGTAGCATACTTTTAATTAATCCATACCAAAAGATATAATTTTAACAAATGCATTTCTTATTTTTTATGTTTTTGAATTCAACAAAAAGATAATAAGGAATCCAAATTTCAGATGTCGTTGTTAAGAAAATAAAATTCATACATCTTTATCGTGACTCATGAAGCTATACACAGGAATTGGATTTTTGAAAATCTATCTCAAATTATAGACACAAGGCATGTGGAAGGTCTATAGTTCTGAATTTCAGTATATTTAAGCTGAAAGTACTATAATCAAAGATTTTCGATGTGCTTCTTAACAATTCCTCTTCCTTGCAATAGTTCATCTTTGTGATTTGTTTTTATCTGTACTGTGTTTTGGCACACTCCATAGGTTCTCAATCTTCAGTTATTATGTTGATTAATGTCATCTAAAATGGTCTATAGCTAGCAATTAACTTTCAATTTGTTTGTCAATTTATCTGATTTTTACATAAACTAATGACAGTTAAACTTGTGTATTTGACATGTAGGTGATTGTGGAGAAGGCAGAGAGAAGTGATATTCCTAATATTGACAAGAAAAAGTAAGCCTCTACGTCGTTCAATTTCCTCAATATAGCATTTTTATTGGATTCTAATGGTGGAAACCATGCTTTACTGCTGCTGATCGAATATGATCCATGAATAAACATATAATTATATAGTTTAAAGGGAAGACGTTATTTATCTAGAGAATAAAGATTTTAGTAAACTAGAAGCTAGTGCTTTGTCGGAACTATTGCAATAGAATTGTTGCAGTCAGATTATTTATGGTAAATATCATAGTTTAAAGTAGGTAAACTGAAGGTACTGGATTTTCAACTCAAGTTGGAAAACTTAAATGTACAGAAATTTCAACTAATTGTGTTAGATTAGTCTAGGTAAGGATGATTTGAAGTTGCGTTAGTAGTTTTCCAGTCCTCTTAGCTGATATAGATATACTGAGTTCCGTATACCGTGGTAATCTTGTGTGCACATTTCAAAATTCGCACTAATAATTGGATGTGAGCATCGTCATTCTTTTAAACTTGTTTTGTAAAATCCAGGTAATTTACATGTAATAGCTTGGGAAAGTGGTCAAATCCAGGTAATCCATGACAAAGATGAAACAAGTTTCCCTGACAGTTGCACTTCTCGTCCGATCAGGAAAAAGTTTTGAAGATGGGACTTGCTAAGAGAAACAATAGAAAAAACTTGTATGAAAATTATTCCATAATGGCACGTAATCACGCAGCAAATATCTGTCCCACTATGCTGTAGATATCAAATACTAGAATTTTTGGTTTTAGACCCTGCTAATTCTCGATCCCTAACTTTCGAAAGATACTAGTATTTTATAGATTCTAAACTTTGTTAAACTATCATTAGATATTGCAAGTTGAACTAATAAAAGAATAATGCTATATAGGACTAGCACTAGTAGTGTGGCCACAGTTCAATTAAATGAAACATGTGATCTTGTATTTAAGTAAATCTGTCATTTAATATCATGTAGGCGTCATCTAGACTAGTACTTGACACTAGTGGTGGCGCTGAATAACATTACTCGTAATAAAAATATGATCTTTTCCCTCCATTTTGATTGTTCAATGTACATTATTCTCTGTTCGTTTGGTTTTTCTTTTCTTCATTGTGCCTCTTTCCCTTTTTTATTTATTTATTTGTTTTTTGTTTAGTGGTGGTGGTGGAGAGTGTGGGTAGGTTGATTAAGTGAACAAGAAGAAGTCAGAGGGCCCAAGGCAGTATTTGCTATAGTCTCAACGAAATCTTGTGAAAAATTATGCACATTTTATGGTTAAGTTGACAAACTTGGAGGGGATAATGCCTTTGAGAAAAACGAGTCTGCAGTTGTTTGATTTTGGTTTTTCCGTTCTTTATTCGTGAAATCATAAGCTACAAAACAGGGATTGTCCCCCCAACTCCTGACATGTAGAAATAGGGCTGCATCGTTAAGACATCTCTCCAAGGCCCCAGCTCATTATACTACATTTAATATATTAAAAGTTGTAAAAAAAATTTAGGATCCGTTTAGCACAAATGTTGTAAGTAGAACTTTTAGCATTAGAGCCTTTATTAAAATTTTGTGAACTGTTTGGTTGTGAATCCAAAAGTGCTGTGAATATTAAATTGACTGTTTGGCCAAATAACTATAAAACTGCGTTTGTGTAAACTTTATATTTATTTGATTGGGTTAAAAGTTAGAAAGTTTTTTTTTTTTTGGATATATCAAGAGTATTTTGTTAATTTTAAAGTTTCATTAAATGTAATTAAAGCTTCCCGTAAAAGCTCAATTAGAGCTTTTTTTTGGAGAAGCTCAAAATTTGGGCATCTCTAAAACAACTTTTGAAGCTATTTTTTTGGTCAAAAGGTACCTTTTGACTTTAGCCAAACAACCACTATTTTATACAAAAGAGTTTTTGACCTCCAGAAAGTGCTCTTAGTTACCTTATTGAGATAATTACAGGTATCTCGTCCCTGCTGAATTGACTGTAGGACAATTTGTCTACGTGATTCGCAAGAGGATCAAACTGAGTGCTGAGAAAGCAATTTTCATATTCATTGACAATGTCCTGCCTCCTACAGGTGAGCTTTAAATGCCATATGTTATTAGCTCTAGGGTCGAGTTACTCGAGTAATTTGGACCAAGAGCATTTGAAGCTACTGGAGTATGTTCACAAGTTTCTTGTTTCGGGCTGTTTGCCCTTTCTAGGTGCCATTATGTCTGCCGTATATGATGAGAAAAAGGATGAAGATGGTTTCCTTTATGTAACGTACAGTGGAGAGAACACATTTGGGAACCATTTCATGCTGTAACCTTCAAAACTCGGCCTTCACTTGGTTTATACGGTGTGACAATAGTTGCTGCCATCACATTGTGTTGATAATATTTATTCCCGTGCCTTTCATAAAGATATTACATCTAAAATTATATATAGCATATACGTGTATATTTTCGGTGTTTTCTAATATACCTATAAATGTCACAATCTCATGGCATGTGATTACAACAATCATTTGGATTCAACCCTGTTTTCGAATGTGCTTTTCATTCTCTAATATCAAGCGGGATAATAATGTTGATGCTTATTTAGTATGTAGTTAAAAAGTTTTTGCCTTCATGATAAATTTAGATTACGATAGTCCATTTTCTCAGTGGCCTTCATAAATCTGTATTAAAGGTTTTGCATGATATAGTTGAAGACAATGAGAGGAGAAATAACATTTATACATCTTATTTAAATTTTGTATGATTTTCCTTCATGTTCTTAATTAGTGAGTATGGTGCTTCATTGTGATGAGATTGATGTGAAGAGAAAATAGATGTCAGCTCTGAGTAGAATAATTTGAAGTCTCCAGGATATTGAATTGCTAGCTTAAAATCTTTTCAATACCAAAGGGTCTAAGGGGGTCAAAAGAGCTGGCCGGGCAAGTCTCCATGACATTGAAGTGCTAGTTTAACAATAGGGATGGATGTCAAAGGGGCTGTGGGGATACAGGCCACCGCACCTTGGAGGCAAGTTCGCCCGGCCTGGCCCTCTGCGCCATCTTAACGGGCGGCATTTGACACTCCCATCTGTTTTAATGAGTTTGATTAGGCCTCGGTCATGAATGACTAGCTTTGCTGATCCCTGAAGTAAAAATTTTGATGCTGTGATCATATAAAAAGACATGAATTGCCAAATGTGTGTTGAATCAATTCATCCAAAAACTTAATGAACGGGCCCTTATGTTTACAACGATTTGATGTGTTTCCTAAGGTGAATTCAATGCTATTAGATAATTTTAAACAAAAAATTAAGTTGAATCTTTCTAATTATGTAAATGTTTAAATTTTTATATGAGGTGGTTAATTATCATGCTATTATAATATGCGAAAAACTTCTGTTCATATTTTGTTATTTTTTATTTATTTATGAAATGTGCACTTGTCGGACTTGTAATCAATTACATATTTTCGATCTTTACATGAGAAAATATGTTGAAGATAGCATTTCTAGGGTATGAACTCAGACGAGCGTGATTATTGTTGCTATCAAGACTTTAATTTTGGATAGTTCGGCTCTAATATGTTGATAGTTAAGTATCAAGTATGTGACAATTCTTGAACGTCTAAGCTATTATTATAAAAACAAGCACCCAATTTTTTACCAATGTTCTAAAAATCGATTAGGCCATTGACCCGGAAAAGAGAAAAGGTCCAGAGTCAAAAGGTTGAACTAGAGTCAAACATGGATTGAACCGGTGATTTTTAAAATATTAAAAAATATACATTTACAAAAAAAAAAATTTACATTTAATTTTTGAAAAATACATTTATCTAAAATCGGGAATGAGTCACAAATTTTTCAGAAACTGGCCGGTTTAACGGGTTTTGAAGTAGAGGTTTTATAAACTTTGGGTCCCAAATTTTTTTGGTTGAACCGACCGGAAAGGTCCGATTTTTAAAACATTGTTTTTAACATATCCAATTTTTAAAACATTGCTTTTTACATAAAAGTAAGGAGCTAATAATGTAAAGAGTGGAAGTCTAGAAGATTTTGAAAAAGGAAAGACTTAGAATTTTCCACTCTTTGAATTTCATACTCGGTCACAGCAACCAAGTTTTACCAGAATTGAATCATGATTCACACCTATGTTGTCATTCACGTTAGGTTGTAATCGTTGAAGAAATATCTAAATAAATACGCGTGACTTCTCTTCAATAAATTAAATTATTAAATGAAATAATTAAGTTTGAATCAAGCAAGGCAAAAGACATGGGTTTATCGGAATATCGCAACTTATTTATGAAAGTTATATATGCATGTATCAAGCATTTCAAATTAAAATAAATCAGTCCATACATGAAGAGTCATTTTAAAATTTAAAGAAATACATAGATCGTCGTCATGTTTTGGAGTTTAGGGTTTAAAATTATGAATTCAGATTATATGATAAATAATGGACTTAAAATCATTTCTAATGAGAACATATAAATATGCATTAATTTGCAAAGATCATCATAACAATTTCGTAAAGTATAATGATATCTCTATCTATTACAAGATTATAAGTTGTTTATATTATATTAATTTATATCGAACTTCTCGAAAACAATATAAATTACCAACAAATTCTAATGATGATCAAGCATCAAAATGAAATAAAAGAATAATAAACAATCCACACAGAAAACAACAATTAAATAAAAAGGAGCAACTTGAATTAAATTAATGTTGGGAATATTACACCGATAATGTGCCGGTAATATGCGTGAAATCGAAACATAATTTAAATTATCGAAATAGTTGAAAAGACAAATTACTGATTTACCGAATCCGAATACATGAATATGGACTCATCACTTTTTATTTTTGAATGAAAGCATGTTATTGAACCTTGCAATATAAACATATACAAACATAAATGAAATAAAAAATTAAAAAGATATGAAAAGAAGATATGCAAGTGATGTGATTGGCCGATGTAAGTGTTGAACATTTTGTTCTTAAGATGGATTTGCCCCGCATCGGTGCTAATGATTTTTCGACAACCATTTCCCAAGATACAACGACTACGTCGAGCCATAGGAGCACTCCAAATGGCTTAGACCAACGAACTCGAACGAAATTTTCTTTTTATCGAATTTATGATTTTATGCAAAGAAATCACACTCCAAATGGCTTGGACCAACGAACTCGAACATGATTCTCTCTTTACCGAACGTATGATTTTATGCAAAGAAATCACTTTTGATAAAGTGTTTTATACAATATAACATATAAAGAATGATATGAAATGATAAATACATGTTCAAGGGGTCATATATATAGAGGATGATGGGATATGAATGAAATGTCCCGCCCCAAACTCAGCAACTTTTACAAAAGGTAGCATGATTCACTGTCGCTAGCTTATCGCCAACACGTCGCTCTAGCTAAAATAACAGAGACTCTGTTACTAGCTTGTCGCTCGAACGACAGTCCAACCATAAGCTAGCAATAGCCTTAGTCAATTTCCATACAGCTTCTTCTATTTTTCCAACTTTGGGCCTCAATTTATCATTCATTCGGAATTGGTTTTGAGATTCCAAATATATCACGACGATCTACTCGACGAGTAGAACAAGTTGGACTATTTACATTTGTAATTTGACCATCGGATCAAATCCGAATATTCGATCAAAGTTGACACGAAAGTCACTTTTTCAAACTTTTTGTTTTGACACTTCACCAAATTTTCAATTTTTAAAACCAATTTCCAACAATTAAATCACACGGTTTCGTCAAAATCTTGCAATCAAAATTTAGAATACCATGTTTTGATCACAAAAATACATGATAAATAAT
Organism: Fraxinus anomala; assembly: GCA_903798345.1. Lineage (NCBI taxonomy): Eukaryota > Viridiplantae > Streptophyta > Magnoliopsida > Lamiales > Oleaceae > Fraxinus > Fraxinus anomala. The sequence goes on from CAIGRN010081650.1 coordinate 10,294, forward strand.
GAGTAGATAACTCGGGTAATTTGAAAGAGAAGATAGATATAGGCCTTAATCTTGAACATTTTCAATGATTATAGATGATCCCTTCTTCCTCGAATCTCTTGTAATTTTTCTCTCAAGAATTTGTTATATTATAGTATGTAATTATTTCTATGATTTTTTATTGTCTGGTATGAAACCCTCCTTTGTTGACCTTGGTTTGACATTTAGCCACTGTACGGTTTAGTTAAAAAATTAATTAGTCAAAAATTAAATTTTACCGCACATCTTATGATCCAAAGCTTTTGGATCATATATTCTATCAATTTTTATCAAAATTTATTAAAAAATTAATTTTTATCTAAATTTAATATGGGTTTATATGGTCCTTGATATGCGAGAAGTCGTTCCATTCAATTTTCCAAAAGTGCCGTCGAATTTGGATTAAAGTTTTGGAGTCCCGTTCGGACAATGGGCTGGCTGCCCCGACATCATGCGCTGTTGTGTTGCTTTGCAGCAAACAAGAGCAAAATTGCTTAAGCCGAGGACCGAGGTTGCAAGATGCATTACTGCCACCGCAGTCCTAAACTTTCTCGAAATGTGCAGCTTGGCTCCCAATCATATGAAATTGACAATTTTGGTCCCTAAATTTCAAATGCTCATAACTTTTGATCTATAATTCTGAATTGCGATCTGTTTTCTGTGCTGAACTCTAATTTTAAATATCTCTTCAATGATATATGATTTTCCCAACAAATACATAAGTTCCTTATTTTGCATCTTTTGATCATTTTTGTCCAAAGTTCCTTCATTTTGCACCAACCATCTTAAAATTTGGCGTTTACCATATAAACACTATAGACATAATAATATGACCAGAAATTTGTCAAAATAATTAATATTAAGTAGATTTAAGAGTCTAAATAAACATATAAAACACACTAATCACTACGTTGAACTAACCCAGCAAGAAAAAAAGTAAACATTATTAAAATAACCGTCTATATGTAGATGTTTTTCCTAGACGAAATGGGTTAACTTCACAAACGATCACTAAAGTTCAAAACTTACAAAAATGGTCATTGAAATTTCACGCGATTTCAAAAACGGCCACTGAGCTTAGTTTTAGGACTATATACAAAATTAAGTTTGTATTTCGCGGCTTTGTGCACCTGTATCTTGTTGTAGGACTTCAAGAGCAAAATTCAACTTAAAATCTCCCAAACCCAAACTCAGACCACCACTTTTCGCGCCCCATTCCACCACTATTTGCAAAATTAAGTATTAGCAAACCTATCATTAAAAAAAATTTAAGTATTAGCAAAATGATACCTACTACGTATTACATAATAGTACTTTTTTCACATGCCCCCAATTACTTTGAAAAGAAGTTTCCATTACCATTAGGCCAACAGATACTCAGCACTG